>JXCR01131559.1:143273-159387 GCA_002079205.1 Phalaenopsis hybrid cultivar
TCAATCTGGTTGAAATCCATGTCGAAATCTATGACACCTCCTTGTGGCGCCATCTCTTCATTCAGTGCGAGGTTCCAGCCGTCCTGGAAGGGAAAGATCAGCCTCTGCTCTGACATTTTTCTGTAGACGACAGAAAGAAACGTCAGTGGGCTGAAGTTTGGCATGAACAAGAACAAAACAGAGTATCATTAAAGTAAATTTTAGTTTGTTTTGTAAAAATTATTACTCAATTTATGTGTGAGTTTTGTTTTAATTTAATGGAATTTTTAAATCCAAAAGTAGAAAAAAAAACGTGTAAAGTTCAAAAATTTTTTGAAAATTTTCATTATATTACAAAATTTGGACTCAGTCATAGACATATGGCCATATAAATAACCCTTAAACAATCAATGTTTCAAAGTTTCAAAGCAAGCAAAAGGAAGCAGAGGTAAGCGACATTAAGCAGCATCAGGTCGTGTAATAGGTTTTCAGGTATCGTCCATTTATCGGTAACATGGATCTTTCACCCCGGAAGTCCACTAACCGGTAGGCTCCTCCTATATAAACCTTCTCAACGACAAATGGTCCCTCCCAAGTTGGCTGGAATTTGCCACCTATTTTGCAGCGAGCAAGAATAGGTCTTTTGAGCACGAGTACAAGGTCACCAATTTTGAATGTCCTTGGGCAGTGTGCAAGAATAGGTCTTTTGAGCACAAGTACGAGGTCACCAACTTTGAATGTCCTTGGGCGGCCAATTTGTCATGGGCTGGTACTATCTTTGCCTGGTAGAGCTCCAAATGTTGTTGTGCTTCCAATCGTTTTCCCTCGAGACTCTCCAGTTCTTCAAGCCTGAGTTTTGTATTTTCTTCTATTGTAAGTTGGTTGGTAACGGCGACTCCAAGAGATGGTGTCTGGATCTCTAACGGTAGCACAACCTCGGTCCCATACACAAGCATATAAGGTGTACACTGAGTGAGAATCCTGAAAGTCGTCCGGTAGGCCCACAGGGCTTCTAACAGCTTGTTATGCCAATCCCTTTTATTTTCATCCAGTGTTTTTTCAAATCTGTAATGTTGAAAGCTTCAGCCAGACCATTTGCTCTGGGATAATAAATTGTAGAGTATCTCCAATCTATCTCATGTCTTCTGACGAAATTGTTGATCTTTGTGCTTTTGAAAGCTCTCCCATTGTCAGAGATTATTCTTCGCGGTACTACGAAACGGTAGACGATTTAGCTTTTGAAAAATTAAAGGACGTGATGTGTCGTAACCTCACGTAACGGTACTGCCTCTGCCCATTTGGAGAAGTAATCTGTAGCGGCAAGTATAAATCTGTGTTTTTAGAAGATGGAGGGTCTATCAGACCTATTATGTTTGTGCCCCAACACTCGAATGGCCATGAATCTGTGTCCCTTAGAAGATGGAGGGTCTATCGGACCTATTATGTTTGTGCCCCAACACTCGAATGGCCACGAAGGCAATAGTTGGGTGTAGCACATTCGGAGGCTGGTGTAAGACCACCCCATGCACTTGACATTGCTGACATCTTCTGGCGGTATCCATGCAATCGGACATCGTTGCTGGCCAATAATATCCGAGTCTTTTAATCTTCATTTTCATTTTTGGTCCCGACTGGTGAGTGATAACAATATGGCATGTACTTCTTTGACAATATTTTGTGCCTCGGCTCTGCTCAAACACCGTAGCCATATTTGGTCGAAGATCTACTGTAGAGAACATTTCCCACCAGGGCATAAGACATGGCCCTTCTTGTAATGTGGTGTGCCTCTGACTTGTTTTCTGACAGCTTTCCAATATGCAAATATTCTATTAATGGCTTGCGCCAATCTTTGTTGATGCCTGCAACTGTATTCACGGTTTCTTCTTTTCCAAGTTTGTGTAGAGTTTCAAAGTCGCTTCGAGACAAGACTCGTCTTCCTTGCACCGTGACTTCGATGGAATCCTTTGGGGGACACGCCATTTCCTTAGCAAGTTTTGCTTGACCTAATTGTATCCAAATCAGCTTTGAACCAACACTACGGACTTCCTTGACCTCTAAACTCTCGACCTTTTGAGGGAGAATTAGAGTAGGATCATAACATTCACATAGTGGTTTATCCGATCATACATTGTTTCATATTCATTCTTTTCTATATCTTCTATCATAGCATATTCACATAGTGGTTTATCCGATCATACATTGTTTCATAATCAGAGTAAGGGTCATAGCATTCACATAGTGGTTTATCGGATCATACATTATTTAATATTCATTCTTTTCTGTATCTTCTAGGGATATCTCGTAATGAGGCATCTTCTGTTTTGTCATCACTACTTCATCTTCAGAACTGTCTTCATCACCAATGTTGATAGTTGGCCTAGTCCGTTCAACAAATTAAATTGATCTTTCCTCTCCGCATCCCCAATCCCCGACCTCGACCTCGGGTGCGTGAACTAGAAGAACCTCCACCAACTCGTTGTAAGGGAGGCCTCGACCTCGGGTTGCGTGAACTAGAAGATCCTCCACCAACTCGTTGTAAGGGAGTGGTAGAAGGTTGTGGAAGCAGAGTAGTCTGACCTCCTTTTTATGATCCTTCTGAATCTTTATCTTTGTGTGTTAAAATTTCGCACGAGAAGACAGTCTTCTTTGGAGGTGCGTAGTAGGCAGCATCTTCATGGATACCAACTTCATGCACTGANAAATTTGGTGAGATTAGGTCATATGGTTAAAATTGGGGCT
Source organism: Phalaenopsis hybrid cultivar (assembly GCA_002079205.1). Taxonomy (NCBI): domain Eukaryota; kingdom Viridiplantae; phylum Streptophyta; class Magnoliopsida; order Asparagales; family Orchidaceae; genus Phalaenopsis; species Phalaenopsis hybrid cultivar. Next base: position 145,992 of record JXCR01131559.1, read on the forward strand.
TTGACCCAAATCAAAATTGGGCTCAAAGCATGGACCAATTGAGCTTGAATTTAGTTTAGTTTGGTCATATCAAAAGTGAATTTGAGTTTGGGATTGGAATTGAGGTCAATGGAGATCAAATTGGTTGGCATTTGAGTTGGATTTGGGGAAATTTGAGTCTTTAAAGGGCAATATGGGGATTTTGGTTAAAGATGGTCAAATTGGCCAAATTGGGTCTTGGGGTAGTTGAAAGAAATGAAATTAGGAATATTTGGGATTTATTGGGATTTTTGGGAATTTTTTGGATTTTGAGCTATGGAGGGGTATTTTGCTAATTAGGGGGTGTTTTAGAGGTAAAAGGCCAAGATGGGTATTTCGGTAGAGTTGAGGTACCAACCATCACCAATAAGCCATGGACCAATGGAAACCCCATTTTGGGAAGATGGGTATTTTTGTAGAGTTGAGGTACCAATCATCACCAATAAGCTATGGACCAAAGGAAACCCCATTTTGGGTTCCAATAGTGGTCTTAGCTAAACCATGGCCATAGGGCTAGTAGTTTAGGGGACCATCTACATGGGTATCCCAAAAGATCAAGGGATCTAAGCTAAAAATTTGAGTTCATGGTTGTGAGTGATTGTGAGTGCAGATAAATGTAGTGAGTACCTTAGCTACAGACCAACATCCAAGGTCAACCCTAAGGTCCAACAATCCTAAGGGTGACTCATCTTGAGTTTCCCCCATAGTGACCCCACTTACTAAGTACTTAGAGGTTGAGACCAACATGTGGAACTTCAGGTTGAGTAAGGAGGAGGGTAGAATTTCTAATGGTGAGGGTGCCTTTTCTAGTTTTCTAGGAATAGTCAACAGGAAAAGTCATATGGCTAGAACCTAGGCTATTAAAGAGGAAAAACTAAACCTCAACCAAAAATGAGGGCATCACTCATTTTGTCAGTCTAGGCTATTAAAGAGGAGAAACTAAACCTCAACCAAAATTGAGGTCAACAATACTAATATTATTTAAGTGGTGAGGGTTCTATGTCTAGTTTTCTAGGAATAGTCAACAGGAAAAGTCCTATGGCTAGACCCTAGGCTATTAAGAGAGAAAAACTAAACCTCAACCAAAAATGAGGTCAACAAGTGGACCCCCAATAGGTGTGTTGTGCTGGGCAAACACACCGCGCGTATTGTTGTTGACCGATGAGATCAACAAAACCAATACAAACTCCTAAGTCAGCAGACCCAGAAGTACATGTAGAGTTGTGTGTGTGATTTTTTTCTGCTGGAGAATTAGCAGTTTTTGTGCTTAATCAAATCGAGAAGTAGGGACTCTCACCGGGGATTGGAGAGTGGACTTTAAGTTATGAAATTTCTAAGATTTCCAAAGGATGGGAGTCAAAATGTAAGTGTTGACCCCGAGGTGGGAATTGAACTTCAGATATCAATTCAAAGAGAGAGAGAGAGAGAGAGAGAGAGAGAGAGAGAGAGAGAGAGTCAGAGTGTAAGGACCGACCTCGAATGTATTGAGTCAGAAATGTAGGATTGATTTAGAAATGAGAATTGAAATGTAGGTCAATTCCCAAAAGAGAATGTCAGAATGTAAGGACCGATCTCAAATGTAAAAAATCAGAAATTTAGGACTGATTCAGAAATGAGAATTGAAATGTAGGTTAATTCTCAAAAGAAGGTGTCGGAATGTAAGGACCGACCTCAAATGTAAAGAATCAGAAATTTAAGACTGATTCGGGAATGAGAATTGAAATGAAGGTCAATTCTCAAAAGAAGGTGTCGGAATGTGAGGACCTACCTCAAAAGTAAAGGATCAGAAATTTAGGACTGATTCGGGAATGAGAATTGAAATGTAGGTCAATTCTCAAAAAAAGGTGTCGGAATGTGAGGACCGACCTCAAATGTAGAGAATAAAAAATTTAGGACTGATTCGGAAATGGGAATTGAAATGTAGGTCAATTCTCAAAAGAAGGTGTTGGAATGTAAGGTTCGACCTCAAATGTAAAGAATTAGAAAGTTAGGACTGATTCGGGAATGAGAATTGGAATGTAAGTCAATTCTCAAAAGAAGGTGTCAGAATGTAAGGACCGACCTGAAACGTAGAGAATCAAAAGTTTAGGACTGATTCAGAAATGAGAATTGAAATGTAAGTATCAATCCGAAGATGAGAGAATTGAAATTTAGGTATCAATTCAAAGATATGAGAATCAGAATTTAGGTACTGATTGAAAATTTACAAAGAGCTTGTGATGTTGAATTTGCGGTAGTGTGTCATGTGGAAATGTTGATTTTGAAGAAGATTTGTAAATCTTCGTGGAGTTTTGTGCAGAATGTGAAATTTTCTGAGGATGTGTAGAGAGTTAGTGTAGATAACGATGGTTATGCTGCACACACAAAGAGTAGGAAATTATGAAAACGGAAGTATTCACTCAACAAGTTTGTTTTATTTTCCTGTTGCTTTTGTCACAATTGATTTTTTGAAAATGTGTTTTTAAATATTTAATTTCAATTGGTTCATTTTTAAAAGAAATTTGTTTTGTTATTTATTTATTACAATTATCTTTTATTTGTGTTTTATTTATTGTTGAAAATTTGTCGTTTCGTTCCTTGTTCATTGGAACTCTGAACCATTGCATGGTTCGCGGCTTTCATCCATCACACAAAAAGGCACAACTTGAGAAAAATTTTGATTAATCTGCTTCAATAAAGATGCAACAGATCAAATATAGGCTAATGCCTCAAAGAGAGTACATCATGTAATACCTTTGAAATGCATTGAGAGTCATCTCAAGATATGAGTACATCAGAAAGTACATCATGTAATACATGCTGAAATGCATTGAGAGTCTTCTCAAGATATGAGTACATCATGACCGATTACATCAGATACATGCCATGCTTGTTAAAAGAAAGCAAGCGAATCCTTTGACCTGGTATATTGAGCTCTTGATCAAGCAGACCTTCTGAGTCATGCTTGAGGATAAGAGTTCCCTTTGCATGTATTCGGAGGTACAACATTCTCATAGCTTGTAAGGAAATAGTTCCTCCAACTTCGGGTCTTGCGGGAATACATATGATATCTTACTGTCATCCATTTTGCGGAAGGTCACGGACACCCTACGGGGTCGTACTCTTGGAATGCAGTATTTGGCAACGTCTGCACCGTTGCCCTTGAGAACAAGTACCGTACCAACTGGAAGAGGAATCTCCACAGCTCCTCTGAATTCACCAGAGCCGATTATATCGATTTCTTTTCCAAACAAAATATTCCTCTTACTCATGAATGAGACCGTGCAGAAGGGCCTCACAAAGTCATGATGTGCGGAGGAATGCAATCACCTTCTTCGTAAATGTTGATGAAGCAACTGTTAGGAATGCAAGTGGCGGGTAGGATATTCCACTTGACCAATCTCTTTATCATCCACTTTATCATCGGGGGTAACAGATCCACTTGGTCGTATCTGAGGATCCCAGGGGGATTCCCCTGTCTGTCGTTTGTAAAATTGTAGCAACATCCACACTGGATGGTGATCCTTCCCTTTCCTCGCTTCCATTTCTTCATCTGGGAGTACGTTCTTTCCATGAGAAGGCCTGCTCGGCCTCTATCTCTCAAATCGAAGATGCAGTCCAGGATGCTTCTTTCATCAGTTTCAGAGAAAACCTTGGTTAATAGCTCCAGGCCTTCCAATATGTTGATAAAATTTCCCTGAACCTCTTCGTAGAACTCGAATTCTCTTTTGTTTACCTTGCTTATTTTGTAGTATTCTACCTTTCCGGAAGTTGGCAGTTGCTTGGGGCATTCCTTCCTCCAGGCCTCAGCAGGAATACAAACCGGTGCTGGCCGATCCAGAATATGAGATTCAGCCTCAAGCAGGATGTATGATCCTGGGCTCCGCTGTGCTCATTCATCCGTCCCCAGTGGGACATATGGCTCATTTGCCACAAAATCTGGAGTCTGAGACTTGTTGGTGCTTGACGTGTTTTATTCTAAGGTACTGAAACACTGTAGATGTAAAACTTTGCAGTTCGGGCATTCTACAAATGCGCCCGTGACGGATGTCCTGGCTGGTATCTCGACGTTGCATGTTGGGCAACCTCTGCACAAGATATCTGTGACCGGGGATTCATCTGATCCTGTCAGAAATCCTGATTCTTAATTTGTAGTGGACAGGCTAGCAGAAGTCTCTCTCAGATCTGGATCGTAGATATGACCCTCAGAAATGGGGGTAAGAAAACCACTTACATTTCTTTGGCGCTTGCGCTCCTGTCGCAGAAAGGCTCTCTGATTCTTTCGGCTTGCATTTCTGCGTTGTGTTCTGTGGAGTGGATTATTTGGTAGTTGTTCACTGTGGGTAGCTATTAAGCCCCTTGTTGGAGTAACTATCATGGAGGGCATTCGACTGGGCCCCTCCATCGGATCTTGTTCTGTTATCACGTTTTTACCCTTACGTGACACATCGTCTTGAGTGGTCACCCTCAACAGTGAGGGTAGTCCCTTCTTTTCTTCATTGATGACTATGCCCATTAGAGGACCATCGTAGTCCATATCAATCTGACTGAAATCCATGTCGAAATCTATGACAGCTCCTTGTGGCGCCATCTCTTCATTCAGTGCAAGGTTCCAGCCGTCCTGGAAGGCAAAGATCAGCCCTGTCCTGACATTTTTCTGCAAACGACAGAAAGAAACGTCAGTGGGCCGAAGTTTGGCATGAACAAGAACAAAATAGAGTATCCATTAAAGTAGATTTTAGTTTGTTTTGGTGAAAAGGATTACTCATTTTGTGTGTGAGTTTTGTTTAATTTAATAGAATATTTAAATTCCCAAGTAGAGAAAAGAGAACGCGTGAAGTTCAAAGTTTTCTCAAAATTTTCTTTATATATGAGATTAATTACAAAATTTGGACCCGGTTATAGACATATGATTGTATAGATAACCCTAAAACAATCAAGGTTTCAAAGTTTCAAAGCAAGCAGAGGTAAGCGGCATTAAGCAGCATCAGGTCGCGTAATAAGTTTTCAGGTATCGTCCATTTATCAGTAACATGGGTCTTTCACTCCGGAAATCCACTAACTGGTAGGCTCCTCCAGTATAAACCTTCTCAATGACAAATGGTCCCTCCCAAGTTGGCTCAAATTTGCCACCTATTTTGCAGCGAGCAAGAATAGATCTTTTGAGCACAAGCACGAGGTCACCAATTTTGAATGTCCTTGGGCGGACCAATTTGTCATGGGCTTGTACCATCTTTACTTGGTAGAGCTCCAAATGTTGCTGTGCTTCCAATCATTTTCCCTCGAGACTATCCAGTTCTTCAAGCCTGAGTTTTGTGCTTTCTTCTGTTGTAAGTTGGTTGGCAATGGCGACTCTGAGAGATGGTGCCTGGATTTCTATAGTGGTAGCACGGCTCCGAACCCGTACATGAGCATATAAGGTGTACACTGAGTGGGAGTCCTGAAAGTCATCCGGTAGGCCCACGGGCTTCTAACAGCTTGTTGTGCCAATCTCTTTATTTTCATCCAGTGTTTTCTTCAAAATCTGTACCAGTGTCTTGTTGAAAGCTTCAGCCATACTATTTGCTCTCGGATAGAAAATTGTAGAGTATCTCCAATCCATCCCATGTTTTCTGATAAAATTCTTGATCTTTGTGCTTTTGAAAGTTGTCCCATTGTCAGAGATTATTCTTCGCGGTACTCCGAAACGGTAGACGTTTTGGCTTTTGAAAAATTGAAGGACGTGCTGTGCCGTAACCTCACGTAACAGTTCTGCCTCTGCCCATTTGGAGAAGTAATCTATAGCGGCAAGTATGAATCTGTGTCTTTTAGAAGATGGAGGGTCTATCAGACCTATTATGTCTGTGCCCCAGCACTCGAATGGCCATGAGGCAACAGTTGGGTGTAGCACATTCGGAGGCTGGTGAAAGACCACCCCATGCACCTAGCATTGGTGGCATCTTCTTGCGGTATGCATGCAATCAGACATCATTGCTAGCCAATAATATCCGAGTCTTTTAATCTTCATTTTCATTTTTGGTCCCGACTGGTGAGCGCCACAGAATCCGGCATGTACTTCTTTGATAATATTCTATGCCTCAGCTCTCCTCAAACACCATAGCCACATTTGGCCGAACGATCTTCTGTAGAGAACATTTCCCACCAGAGCATAAGATATGGCCCTTCTTGTGATGTGGTGTGCCTCAAACTTGTCCTCTGGCAGCTTTCCAGTATGCGAATATTCTATTAATGGCTTGCGCCAATATTTGTTGAGGTCTGCAACTGTATTCACGGTTTCTTCTTTTCCAAGTTTGTGTAGAGTTTCGAAGTTGCTTCGGGACAAGACTCATCTTCCTTGCACCGTGACTTCGATGGAATCCTCCGGGGGACACGCCGTTTCCTTAGCGAGTTTTGCTAAAGCGTCGGCATGAGCATTATCTCCCTGACGAATCCGGTAGAAAGTCACCTCAGGAATCTGCTCCAGGAGCTTCATTACATAAAGATGGTATTCTGCTAATCTTGATTTTAGAATTCTGTATTGTCTGGTGACTTGCTGGATATAAGTTTAGAGTCACCATAAATGGCAATGTTTGTTATATCCATTGAAATCGCCAACTCCAATCCGGTGATTAAGGCTTCATATTCTGCCTCATTGTTGGTACATGGATCCGTCAGGTGGTATGAAAATCTCAACATACCCTTATCTGGCGTAATAAAGATCAAACTGATCCCTGCCTTGCCTGGTATAACTGTGCCTGCTCCCTTGTCTTTCCTAGCTGACGAGGCACCATCAAAGTACATTTCCCAGCGCTGCGCCCTTGAAAATTCCATTTGTAGTATCTGCTCGTCTGGTAACTCATTGTTGAGAGAGGACCCAGCTGGCAGTGGGTGTGCAGCGGGAAAATCTGCTAAAATCTGTCCCTTGATTGCACGGAGGGGTACAAAAGTTATATCAAATTGCAATAAGATCGTTGACCATCTCGCTAAACGTCCGGAGAGTGTTGACCGGGTCATCAAATATTGCAATGGATTAACTTTCGAAATTAGGGTGATCTTATGAGAAAGCATGTAATCTCTAAGCTTTTGAGCGGCAAAAATTAGTGTCAGACAATGCTTCTCAATAGGTGGATACCTTACCTCTGTCGGCATTAGACGACGACTCAAGTAGTAGAGAGCATTTTCTTTTCCCTCCTCATTGACTTGGGCTAAAAGGGCTCCAAGAGAGTCATCCAAAGCCGTGGTATAAAGTTTCAACAGTTTTCCTGGAATAGGGGCTGTTAAAACAAGAGGTGTCATCAAATATTTTTAACGTCCTCAAAGGCCCACTGACATTTTTCTTCCAAAATAAATTTGGTGTCCTTTTTTGATTAATGCCGAGAAATAGTGGATTTAATTTCTTCCTCAAATTCTGGCGGAGCATCTTCTTTTGGTTGATCAGTAGAGTCATCCTCTACATCGAGACAATCTTTTTCTAACTCATTAGTAACAACCATGCAAAATTCAGAATCATCGACTGGTCCAACTGTACCAAATCCGAGACCTCTTTTAAATTGGAGTTCGTCTTTTAGTATTCCACAATTTTTTAAAGAGTTGAAATTTATCTTTTGGCATTTTTTTTGGTAAATTTCCCTGTTGAATTAACTTTTGAACACAAGGCGAGAAGTAACAAAAGGCAATTCCATTAATTCATTAGAATCAACATCCAAATTTACATGTTTTTCAAGCTCAGTAGAGGTAGAAGCATGGTAAAATTTGATCGGCTTTGAACCAACACTACGACCTTCCTTGACCTCTAAACTTTCGATCTTTTGAGGGAGAATCGGAGTGAGGGTCATAGTATCCACATAGTGGTTTATCCGATCATACATTGTTTTATTAACATTCCTCTTTGTATCTTCTAGGGATATCTCATACTGAGGCTTCTTCTGTTTTGTCATCATTACCTCATCTTCATAACTGTCTTCATCACTAATGCTGATAGTTGGCCTAGTCCGTTCAACAATTAAATTGATCTTTCCTTGTCCGCGTCCTCGGCCTCGACCTCGGTTGGTGAACTAGAAGAACCTCCACTAACTCGTCGTAGCGGAGTGGTAGAAGGTTGTTGAAGCATAGCTGTATGGCCTCCTTTTTGTGATTCTTCTGAATCTTTATCTTTGTGTGTCAAAATTTCACGTGAGAAGATAGCCTTCTTTGGAGGAGCATAATAGGCAGCATCTTCATGGATACCAACTTCATGCACTGAAAACGGTTGTAGGTCTCCCTTGATACAATTTTCTTGACCATCTTTGTGATATTTGATGCACTGGTGTAGGGATGATGGAACCATATTGTGCTCATGAATCCACGGTCGACCCCCTTCATGCACTGAAAATGGTTGTAGGTCTCCCTTGATGCAATTTTCTTGACCATCTTTGCGGCATTTAATGCACGATGTAGAGATGATAGTCAACCCAATAGAGCGTTAAAAGAGGCCTCGGCGTCGATGATATGAAATTTAACGGTTGTTACGAGTTCTCCAACCTTCATAAGTAATGAGATTGATCCAAGGGCTCTTTTTCCCTTTTGGTTGAATCCTCTTAACATTATCTTATCGGGGATGACCTCCTGAACGTCGAAGTCCAAATATGCTAACATCTGTAGACTCATCAAGTTAAGAGATGCTCCAGGATCCACTAAAACTCTGGATAACACAAATATGCTGATGTTGACGGAGATGTAGAGCGGACGGTTGTGGTCGGCGGTACCGAGCAGCAAGTCTCCATAGACTCATCAAGTTAAGAGATGCTCCAGGATCCACTAAAACTCTGGATAACACAAATCTGCGTAGACTCATTAAATTAAGAGATGCTCCAGGATCCACTAAAACTCTGGACAGCACAAATTTGCAATGGTGACGAAAATGTAGAGCGGACGGTGTGGTGGCAGTACCGAGCAACAAGTCTTCGTCTGTAAAGGTTACCCCTGACTGTTCTCTCAACGAGCAAACTCAAGCCAACTGAGCTAAGCAAATTTCTGGATCTAGCAAAGCTGTAACCAGAGATTCTCTCATCTCCTTTGATAGGATTAGAGCGTCGTAGATGCTTAATTGGGCAGGCAACTTCCTAAGATGAGCTAGCACGGTGTAGTCTACTTTGTATGATCCTCCAATTTTATCTTGATTAGGTGGTTCTTCTACTGGCGGATGTGGGGGTATCTTTTCTTGAGTCTTTATCTGTTTTCCTTTTTCTGCTGGAGCTGTTCTTGGTGGTAACATTTTCCCGCTTCTTAAGTTGACTTCTGTGACTTTATCTTCTTGAGATATCATTGTTGAATCATCTGGTGTCTTTTCCTCTTTGTCGGTGAGATCTAAGTTGATGGCAAGCAGTGCACTATGATGCTCAAGAGTTGGCTCTTCGTTATCAGTGCTGTCGTAAGCGATATCGTTGATGTCTTCTTTAGACTTGACAACAAGTTCATCGGACTCAAGTATGATTTGAGGATCATTTTGAGGATCGAGATCGCAACTAGCTTAGTTATAATCAGTGACGTCATTATCAGAAATAGTCAAAACGTAGCCGAAATCACAACCATTATATTCATAAGACCATGAAGGGACAAAAAGATAATCATACAAAGTCAAGGGTTCGAGGACTTTCTTCCCCGAATCCGAGACAACCAGACTAGTAGAGGCAGCCCCTATCCTACCCCTCGTGCTATCGATCTTGGCAGTGGCACTCTTCTTTTTCTTATTCTTTGTCCTGGACGATGATGGATTTTTTAGTGAAATCTTCATCTCGGGCTCGGTGTGTTGTAGACTCTGAATGAAGGTTTGTTTTGATGCAGACTGTAGCTAGTTCAGTATCTTCTTGGATGATGTGCTCCATACCTCATTCCCTCCTTCTTTGGAATTTGTAGAAGCTTGTTTTGATGAATCCTGCATTTGATTGAACCTCTTGAGTTCATCCCAAGTTGTACTCCATCCATATCTTCCGACATATGGATCAGTTGGGGAGATTGACTCAGTTGAAATCATGTTTATGGAACCTTTTTCAGGTTCTCTCAAATATTCCTTCGGGATTTTTATATTCTCTTCCTTGAGATTCCTCTCAAGCCAGTTTTTAAAGATGAAGCATTTGTCTATAGTGTGCCCAAGCAACCGGTGGTACGGGCAATAATTTGGTTCATTCTTGTTATCCACCTCTTCGGGTTTCTTTGGATCAGGCAGTTTGAATTCTGGTTTCTTCATCAAGCTTTTGAATATTTTAGGTACAGCTTCATCTTTGAAGGAGTAAACAACTTTTTGTCGCTCCAACAGGGATATTCTTTTACCCGTTGTTTGGGGTGATCCCTCCTTAGACGGTCGTTGGTTGGATTGACTGCTCTGTTTCTAAGTGTACTGTGACGAAGATTGACGATGATCTTCTGCATATATCTTTATCGGCTGCTTTCCTTTGTCGACAGTTGCGACTATCCCTGATTTCTTTTCGAATACTTTGTTCACCTTAGCCTTTTCATGGGGCTCCATGTGCTTCATTTCTTCTTGCAGACTGCTGGCTTTACTGAGTAGCTTCTCGAAGGATTTGATGATGAGTCCCTTAAGCATGAAAATTACTGGCCCATGATGTCTTTTGAGTAAAATCTCAATTTCTTGATGTTACTATAGCTAAGGTTCACATTTCATGCTAAGGTTTCTCAACCTCAAGACGGGGCATCTCAGTAGAAACTTCGGTATGTCGAGGGAAGGTAAGCTCCCCGTGGTGTAGACCGGCTACAGTGTCAGGTAATTTTCTTGTCTTTCTTTCCATGATTGTAGGAATAATGGGTAAACCTCTCGGACCTAGTTTTGATTTAATCAGCCGGACCTGTAGTTCTGGTGGTGGTATGATCGGTGGTGACCATAACAGTATCGACTCGGTTTCTAAAATGGAGCCAGATGGGAACACGGGTAGGTGACTTTATAGTCGACCTACGAGATTTTCTAGCAAACTTAATATCCTTCAGAATTTCATTCTTCATATGAGGGGAAATTGCATGTCCCACTCGTTTAAGTAATTCACTAACAGAACATCCTTATTTAGTGGCAAGCCTTGTGAAGACTGCACTAACTCGGGTGATGGGGCTGAACTTCTTTCCCTTCTCACCATGTCCATGAGGTGATAGTAATGCAACAGTAATCTTTCGAATACTCTCATATCCATCAATATCTGTCAGAGGATGGAATCTACTCCCTCGCAGGAGTGGGTAAATTTCCGGTAAAACCTCTTCAACTTGATGAGGCTCCTCCTCATCAGGTGTGTTTTCAAGAGTCTGGGCTTTGATGGCCCTCCGAATTCTCCTATTACGGTTCCTCCTTTGAGTTTGAGTCAGTGGTACAGTCCTTGAGCTTGACCCGATTTCAAACACGGGTGGCGGCACAGTTAATCCTTCAGCTGAATCTTCGACAATCACCACTTCCTTCCCCTTAGCAGCAGCGGGGATAGCAAGTTTGGCGGGTGTCGTGATGGCAGCAGCTTTAGCCTTCTTGCCGGCAGGGAAGTTTTGAAGGCAGTTCAAACTAAATTCTACAGACAGCTCTTGTACTTCCAGGGCAGCGATCTTCATTACCACGAACAGGGCTTTCCCAAGGATAACCTCGAGGTTTTCAAATCCATCTCCGAACTTGATGGTGGGAGCGACGTTACGGGTCTTGCAGTCCGTCGGCAGGTTGCAAGAAAAGGTCAGCGTTGCGTAAGCCATCGCAGTGGGCTTTAAAACAGAAAGTTTTAGGGTTAGCTATATGGCCAAAAAAAGCTCGTAATCCTTAGTGCAAGCACTAAAAGTAGAGGTTAATTTGTAGATCAGGCGTTTCTTAATTTACAGGTAATTTTAACATCATTATTTTAAAGGGTGTAAAGTTGATTAATATTTTGAAGTGCGCGCAGTACAACACGATTTGGTTTAATTTGCGAAGCAGCAAAACAATTTGAAAAGGAGTTGTGAGAAAGTTTACGACCCAGTGCAGGACCCAATTAGTGGCAGAAAAATGCCCAGGTGGAGTTAGTCCACCAACACACCTATTGGGGGTCCGACACAACATAAAAATTTAAAGAGTCATTAATGGTCTTCTGAACCCCTCTGTTCAAAGATGGTTGAACAGCTAGTCCTGAAGTCCAAGGAGTTAGTTGAACTTTCCCAAGGTAGAAATGGGTAAAGTATGATGACGGAAGAAGGGTAACTTGGTCCAAGAAAGAAATGGACATTACCGATGTGTGAAGATAATATTTTTTTGATTTGTATGGAGAGAAAAGCTTGTCCCCAGCGAGTCGACGAGAAGCTGTCGGCGTTATTTCGGGTTAGTTTGTGGGTTTCCCATAAGAAGTTGTTGGTCACCGAAATTGAAATCCCGTCGCCCACTTCGAAAGGATGTTGAAGTATGAAATCAAATTGACCCCATATTTTTCATAGTTTAAAATCAAAGAGCATTGTACCTCAAATCCTGTATCTATCTTGAAGGATAAACATAAGAATTGAGGATGAGGCTCATTCAAATAAAATAAGGAAAGTATGACTTCCGTTTGGTCTGCGAAACCTTTGTATTTGCTGACAAGTTCCCCTATTTAATATAAAGGATTAAATCTGCGAAACCTTTGTATTTGCCGACAAGTTCCCCTATTTAATATAAAGGATTAAATAGGGTTATGAAACCTTTGTATTTGCCGACAAGTTCCCCTATTTAATATAAAGGATTAAATAGGGTTTATGAAACCTTTGTATTTGCTGACAAGTTCCCCTATTTAATATAAAGGATTAAATAGGGTTTATCGAAATCTTTATATTTGCCGACAAGTTCCCCTATTTAATATAAAAGATTAAATAGGGTTTATATGGTATTTGCCGACAAGTTCTCCTATTTAATATAAAGGATTAAATAGGGTTTATATTAAGCTGGGTATTTGTCGACAAGTTCCCCTATTTAATATAAAGGATTAAATAGGGTTTATATTAAGCTGGGTTCATACATGTTACTATAAGGGCAAGCCCCTATAGTTAATTACATCTTAAATGACCAAAGCCACCTAAGAAATCATATAAGGGCAAGCTCCTATAGTTAATTACATCTTAAATGACCAAAGCCACCTAAGAGAACCCTCGATAAAAATCAAGAAAGATTATCTTCCAGGAATTTCAAAGGGTAGGTCTCTTCAACAAAATCAGACATAGAGGTGCGCAACGGGATTGGNTACGATACTATAAACTGTAAAAGCGTACCTGACGAGTTTTCTCGTTCCATCACCTGAAACTTGAAAATGCCTTTGAGAGCATTGATGAAGGGCAGGAAAAGTAGAGTTCTGAGGGGTTTTCCTAAATCTATGCTGTATTTTGGTAAGTCCTTAAAAGTTTAATTAAGGATGATTCCATTAAGCAAAAAATATTAAGTTTAATAGGCCTCTGAGGTATCCAA
>JXCR01131559.1:164757-190407 GCA_002079205.1 Phalaenopsis hybrid cultivar
ATGATCACAAGGAACAACTTTGGTGAAGGATGGAAATGGTTTTGTGTTCAATTGAAAGGTCAATTTGAAGGAATTTTGAACTTTAATCAATTTGGTCATGTTGGGCTAGGCATGGGTCTAGCTTGGGTTGGCCTTGGGCTAAGTCCAAATTGATTGTTGTAAATTGTAAGTAAGGACCTCATGAAGAGTTTTCAACATGAATTGGATGCCAATTTGGAGGTTTAGTTAATCAATTGGGTGAAATTTAGGGACTTAGCCAATTTGGGGCTAAATTTGGGAATTTTGGATTTAGGGTGGGTGAAATTTGGGGACTTAGCAAATTTGGGGCTAAATTTGGGAATTTTGGATTTAGGCCAAAAATCAAATGGATGGACTTAGCCAATTTGGGGCTAAATTTGGGAATTTTGGATTTAGGCCAAAATCAAATGGATTTGAGGCTCAACAATGTCAATTGATGGTTGATTTTGATGTATAGGAATATTATAAAGATTTTATAACATTAATTGAGGCCAATTGACTAGGATATAGGTTCAATTTGGTGAGATTAGGTCATATGGTCAAAATTGAGGCTTTGACCCAAATAAAAATTAGGCTCAAATCATGGACCAATTAAGCTTGGATTTGGTTTAGTTTGGTCATATCAAAATTGAATTTGATTTTGGGATTGTAATTGGGGTCAATTTAGATCAAATTGGTGGACATTTGAGTTGGACTTGGGGAAATTTGAGTCTTTAAAGGGCAATTTTGTTAAATATGGTCAAATTGGCCAAATTGGGTCATGGGGTAGTTGAAAGAAATGAAATTAGGAATATTAGGGATTTATTGGGATTTTCTGGGAATTTTTGGAATTTTTAGAATTTTGGGTCAAAGAGGGGTATTTTGGTAATTGGGGGGTGTTTTAGAGGTAAAAGGCCAAGATGGGTATTTTGGTAGAGTTGAGGTACCGATCATCACCAATAAACCATGGACCAAAGGAAACCCCATTTTGGGTTCTCTACATAGTGGTCTTAGCTAAAACATAACCATAGGGCTAGTAGGTTTAGGGGACCATCTACATGAGTATCCCAAAAGATCAAGGGATCTAGGCTAGAAATTTGAGTTCATGGTTGTGAGTGATTGTGGGTGCAGATTAGTGTAGTGAGCGCCTTAGCTCCAGACCAACACCCAAGGTCAACCCTAAGGTCCAACAATCCTAAAGGTGACTCATCTTGAGTTTCCCCCATAATGACCCCACCTACTAAGTACTTAGAGGTTGAGACCAACATGTGGAACTTCAGGTTGAGTAAAGAAGAGGGTAGAATTTCTAATGGTGAGGGTGCCATGTATAGTTTTCTAGGAATAGTCAACAGGAAAAATTCCTATGGCTAGACCCTAGGCTACTAAAGAGGAAAAAACTAAACCTCAACCAAAAATGAGGTCAACACTCTTTGTGGAGTTCAACAAGTTTGGTTATAGCTTTTGTCATTTAGTACGATGGAGCCAAGCATAGGGGAGCTCAAGAAGAGTCCCCATAGGATTGTCTGGCCTTAGCATTAGCCCTAAGTGTTGTGGTCTTGGTCGTTCTTGTGCACACACACTTGAACCCCTGTCCTTCACTCACAACCTAATCTCATAACCAAACATACCTAGTCTATTTCCCCACTCTTTTGTAAACTCATGTGGATGGTCCCCATAACCCTCAGCTCTAGGCTAGGGTTGGCTTAAGACCAATACATGGAGGATCTAAAATTGGATCTTCAATGGTCTTATGGCACTATAAGGGTAATTTTATGATTAGCATCCTCAACTGATCCCATTCCACTTAAATACCCAATTTTGGCCTTTTGCCTCCAAACTTCTCTAAAAATACAAATTTCCAATGGAACTCTAAATTTTCAAAAAATCACCCAAATCCTCAAATTTTATACAAAAATCAACCCAAATCATTTTAAACCATTCAAATTTCCCAAAACACCTCCTAATTTCCAAAATTGACAAAATTTACCAAAATTCCCCGCATGGCCCAAAAATTCCCAAAACCTCACAAATCAATCTAAACATCCCCAAAATCAATCATAAACATCAATTAGTCTCAATTTGACAAATTGACAAAATATGACCAAAATCGTAATTTTACCCCCAAATGCTTAAAGTCTCCAAATCTCCCTAAATTTCCACCAAATTGATTTCAAGCATTCCCAATTTCAAATCTAAATCAAAATTTATCTTGTTTAAGCCCATTTGAAACCAAATTCTAGCTTAATTAAATATAATTGCAAGTCCAATTCTCAGGCCTAATCCAAATGCCCCAAATTGAACCTAAGCCAAAATTCCATCAAATTGAACTCCCTATCCCATTCAATTTCCCTAAATTTGAATCCTAAAATATTCACAACTTTCCCCTTGATAAAATTTAACCTTCAATTGGACTAGACCCAAAACTAAACCAAGCTCAATTTAAATTCAAATCAAGGCCCTCGATTTTGCTCAANAGTTCAAAGATGGTTGAGCAGCTAGTCCTGAAGTCCAAGGAGTTAGTTGTACTTTCCTAAGGTAGAAATGGGTAAAGTATGCTAACGGAAGAAGGGTAATTTTGTCCAAGAGGGACATGGACATATTACCGATGTGTGAAGATAATATTTCTTGATTTGTAAAGATAGAAAAGCTAGTCCCCAGCGGAGTCGCCAGAAGCTGTCGGCGTTATTTTGGGTTGGTTTGTGGGGTTGCCCGTAATAAGTTGTCGGTCATCGGAATCGAAATCCCGTTGCCCGCTTTCGAAGGACGTTGAAGTATGAAATCAAACTGACCCCATATTTTTCATAGTTTGAAATGAAAGTGCATTGTACCTCAAATTCTGTCTCTATCCCGTAGGATAAACACAAGAATTGAGGATGAGGCTTGTTCAAATAAACTAAGGAAAGTATGACGTCCGTTTGGTCTGCGAAACCTTTGTATTTGCCGACAAGTTCCTCTATTTAATATAAAGGATTAAATAGGGTTTATATTAAGCTGGGTACAGACATGCTTCCTATAAGGGCAAGCCCCTATAATTAATTACATCTTAAATGACCAAAGCCACCTAGAAGACTCTCGATAAAAATCAGGAAATATTATCTTCAAGGAATTTCAAAGGGTAGGACTCTAGAAAACTCTCGATAAAAATCAAGAAATATATTCAAGGAATTTTAAAGGGTAGGACTCTTCAACAAAATCGGACATAGAGGTGTGCATGGAGAATCAAATGATTCCAAATAGTATTTAATAAATTAAAAATATTTTATGCATCAAATGGACCTAAAAATTATTCCACATTATTCTCCTCTGTTTACTAAGCAAGAGGATATTTTTATTTTATTTTTTTGATTTTTCTACACAAAGTTATGGATTTTTGAGCAAGAGGGTGATTTTTATTTTGTTTGTGTTTTTGTACACCAAGATAGGATTTTATAAATTAGGGGTATTTAAATAAATAGGAAAAATTCCTATTTATTTATTTAAAGAGCGCGTGCCACCTCAACCTACGACGGCTCCGAAGGCATGCGTGGCGCGCTCTGGTTGGACATCGCTGTCCACGTAGCTTGCTGACTCGGCTCGCTGTTTATGTCCCGAAGTGCTGTCCGGCTCGATCTCCCCCGTCTATTTGATACACGCTTGATCAAACGGCTCCCCGTCATCATCCCCGATAGAATGATCTCGTGCCCGTCCAGACTTAAAATCTTAAGATCTCGGCTTAGACTCAACCAAAACACTTCGGGTTTGATCCTATGGACTCGTCTTTGCTTTGAGAAAGGAGGCTCCGATCAGAGGTGCTCAGCACGTTTGTTGGGGTCCAAGGAGGCTAGGGATTGAGTCCCTGGTCTTGGTATAAGGCCTAGGTATGAATTTCGACTAAGCTCAATTTCAGGTGTTGGTCTCGAGCTATGGTAGAGCCTCTGTGTAAGGAGGATTTGATGGGGCTTTGGCTTCTTTCACTCTTGTGAAGGTGTGGGCACTAGAAATTGAAGTTCGGTGGAGTGTGGAGGTGAATTGGGTTTTGTTCTGGTTTCTGGAAGGGTTTCAAGCTCAAATATGAGCTCTGACAATGGGAATGGGTGAGGGAAAATGGTTGGAATGCACTGAGGGGATATTAGGGAAGCTCTGTGTGAAGTTTGGATAGGCCTCTCTAATAAAATTTTAGCATACCTCCCATGGCCGTGGGAGGTGAGTTTTTATAAAAATGGGCATGGGGTGGCTCTCAGGGCATAAGTTTGGGTTCATTGTGGTGCTTAGGTCGAGGGTAGAGGAGCTCCATAGTTTGACTTGGATGAGCTGGCCTCTAGGTTTGATTTGGGTGAGGTGCCATGGGTGTGGNTAGGCCTCTCTAATAAAATTTTAGCATACCTCCCATGGCCGTGGGAGGTGAGTTTTTATAAAAATGGGCATGGGGTGGCTCTCAGGGCATAAGTTTGGGTGCATTGTGGTGCTTAGGTGGAGGGCAGAGGAGCTCTTCAATTTGATTTGGATGAGCTGGCCTCTAGGTTTGATTTGGGTGAGGTGCCATGGGTGTGGCTCTCGGTTTTGAACTTTTTTGGCCACTAGGCTGGCCGGCCAGCTAGGGGGAGGTGGCTAGGAGCTCAGAGAACCCAGAGGAATCCATCACAACAATTTAATGCAAATGTGCTTTGATTTGGCAAAGATATCTTAAGCATGTGCATTTTTGGAAATAAGATCCCTTAATTTGGGGGATCTTTGGTCCATGGCTTGATTTAGGTTACCTTTGGTCCATGGCTTGATTTAGGTGGTTTCATGGTGTTTGTACTGGTCACTAGGTCCAACTAATGGCTGTGGTGGAGTTAATTTAATGCAAATGTGCTTTGATTTGGCAAAGATATCTTAAGCATGTGAATTTTTGGAAATTATCACATAATTTGGGGGACCTTTGGTTCATGGCTTGATTTAGGTGGTTTCATGCTTTTTGGACTGGTCACTAAGTCCAACTAATGGCTGGGGTGGAGTTAATTTGGTGACTTTATGGTGGTTATGTCACATTTAGTGCATGGGCCAAGTTGGTGCAAATGACCAAAACTTGGGTTTGGGCTAGGCTAGCCATGTCAATTGGCCAAAAGAAATATTTCATTTGGTGTAGATGATCATAAAGAACAACTTTGGTGAAGAATGGAAGTGGTTTTGAGCTCAATTGAAGGGTCAATTTGAGGGATAATGAACAACTTTGGTGAAGGATGGAAGTGGTTTTGAGTTCAATTGAAAGGTCAATTTGAAGGAATTTTACTTAATCAATTTGTTCATGTTGGGCTAGGCTTGTGTTTAGCTTGGGTTAGACTTGGGATAAGTCCAAATTGATTATTTTAAATGGTCAATAGGGACCTCATGAAGAGTTTCCAACATGAATTGGATACCAATTTGGAGGTTAAGGTAATCAATTGGGTGAAATTTGGGGACTTAGCCAATTTGGGGCTAAATTTTGGAATTTTGGATTTAAGCCAAAATCAAATGGATATGAGACTTCACCAATGCCAATTCATGGTTTATTTTGATGTATAGGAATTTCATAAATATTTAGAAACATTAATGGAGGCCAATTGACTAGGCTATGGGTTCAATTTGGTGAGATTAGGTCATATGGTCCAAACTGGGGTTTTGACATGGACCAATTGAGCTTGGATTTAGTTTAGTTTGGTCATATGAAAAGTTAATTTGAGTTTAGGATTGGAATTGGGGTCAATTGAGATCAAATTGGTGGACATTTGAGTTGGATTTGGAGAAATTTGGGTCTTTAAAGGGCAATTTGGGGCTTTTAATTAAAGATGATCAAATTGGCCAAATTGGGTCATGTACTAGTTGAAAGAAATGAAATTGGGAATATTTGAGATTTATTGGGATTTTCTGGGAATTTTTGGAATTTTTGAGATTTTTAGCTATGGAGGGGTATTTTGGTAATTTGGGGGTGTTTTAGGGTTAAAAGGCCAAGATGGGTATTTTGGTAGATTTGAGGTGCCAAACATCACCAAGAATCCATGGACCAATGAGAACCCCATTTTGGGTCCTCTACATAGTGGTCTTAGTCAAACCATAGCCCTAGGGCTAGTAGGTTTAGGGGACCATCTACATGAGTATCCCAAAAGATCAATGCATCTAGGCTAGAAATTTGAGTTCAGGTTTGTGAGTCACTGTGAGTGTAGATGAGTGAATTAGCTCCAGACCAACACCCAGAATCAACCTTAAGGTCCAGCAATCCTAAAGGTGACTCATCCTGAGTTTCCCCCACAGTGACCCCACCTACTAAGTATTTAGAGGTTGAGAGCAAGTCCCCCACAGTGACCCCACCTACTACGTGTTTAGAGGTTGAGAGCAATATGTGGAACTTCAAAGTTAGTGTAAGAGGGTTTGGAATTTCTAGTGGTGAGGGTTCCCCAACATGTGGAACTTCAAGTTGAGTAGAGAAGAGTTTGGAATTTCTAATGGTGAGGGTTCCTACCTAGTTTTCGAGAAAGGTCAACAGGAAAAGTCATATGGCTAGACCCTAGGCTTCTAAAGAGGAAAAACTAAACCTCAACCAAAACTGAGGTCAACAAGCCACCATCACTATGTCTGACCATCATTACCAAGCTATCACTATTATGCTAAATCCATGATGATCAACTGTCATTACTATTGTGGTACATCGTTGCCATCATCAAACCATTATCATCGAGATACAATGGCTATTAGAACACCATCACTCGACTAGTGTCATTTCAATATGATCATCACCATAGCCCAACCAACACTATTATTACTGTCGTTGAACCTACAATAGCTTGATCACCATCATCGTAGGACCATGGGCCTTGATTGCCTCTAAATTGATTTGTTTGATAACATTGATCAACAACCATTCAAGGGAAAATGACTGCCTTGCCATAGAACTATGGGACTTGAACACCTTCAATTTAGTATGTCCGAAGAGGTCGGTTGACACCTTATTCTAGCAATGAAAATTGCCTCATTGTTGGACTAGAGGCCTTGATCACCTCCAAGACAATCTACTTGATGATGTCTGCTGACACCTTTTGTAGGACTACAGGCTTTAACCACCTCCAACATTGTCTTTATAATGAGGTTGGTCAACACCTCTATTATGAGAGAGATTTTAACTCAGTATATTTGTTGAGGTTGGTCAACACCCATTTCAAGGGATGATAATTGTCTCTCTGTAGAACTAGAAGTATTGACCACCTGTCAACCTAGTCTATTTGATGAGGTAAGTCAACACTTTCTTTTTCAAGAAAAGATAATTACCCCACCTATGATCACAAACTTTGATTACCTCCAACTTGGTTATCCAATGAGGTAAATTAACACCTTTTTAAAAGGAAGGCGATTGCCTCATCATAGAATTACTTACCATGGTTTCATTTAACCCAATATATCTAATTTTTTTTAAAGAAGACAATTCTCACACCCAGGATCATATGTCTTGATCACCTCCAAGCTAGTCAATTTAATGAGGTTGGTTATACCTTTTGTAAGGGAAGTCAGTTGCCTCACATAGGGTCGGAGGCCTTAACCTCCTTCAAGTTCAAACCATTCAATGAAAATAGCCAACCCTTTTAGTTTACAATGGAAATCCAAAGCTTAATCATTTGGAATGTGAGCAAAAATAACAAGAGTGTGCCCTCCATTACACCTGAAGTAGAATATTTATAGATTCAAGAAATGGAGAAAAGGGTAACATTTGGAGGCAAAAACTCAAATTATTTAGAGAATATTAAATTAATTTGCCCCATATATCTCTTTCCTTCTAAAAACAGTGAAAGGGGGGATCTAAATGACTGGAAAGAAATCCTTGAACATCTTGAATTGTTGAAACAGATGTGTGCAAGTTCGAATATGAGTACACCACTAGCTCTCACGTGCATACACAGGCACACAGTTAGCATGTCAACATTGCTATGAAACATGCACACGCACGTGAGTGTTCCTGAAACTCAGATGCATGACCTCGCTAATCAAGTACCTATCACTATCATTATCATACCACTACTACTACTATCGAGTCACTATCATCAGACCACCATCATCATTGAGCTATCATCAAGCTGCACCATCATCATCAGAAAACCTCTTTTGTTGGGTATTCTCCATGTTAGAACGAGATTATCAAGTCACCATAATACCAGATAATTATCATTAAACCATCACTGTTTGGCTACCACTGTTGTCACCGTCTCATCACCATCAAAAAATCATAAACAATAAGCCACCATCACCATGTCAGACCATTATTTTCAGACTACCACCGCTATGACAAATCCTTGATGATCGACTATCAGTGTATGAGTAAGTGGTTAGCAATGTTTCATGTGATTTAAATTAAAATATGAGAGTTATGGGGTGTAAACTCAAAGGGAATAATGATAAAATTGAGAATCTTACACTAAACCCATATTTTAACTAACTTTTAGGTTAAACCAAAGGGAAAGGGCATCAAATCATGATGTTTAATTCACTGAGGTGATTGAAGCATAAAGGGTAAATGAGGTAGCAACCCACTCATGATATTATAAAAAAGGGTGAAACTGTAAATATTTGACTTGTTATGTATAGGAAAAATTGAGAATTTGGGTGATTTAAGGGTCAGAGAGTATGAGATAAAAGATAAAAAAATCACTGATCTGAACCCCCAACCAATGGTCAAACAATGTCCAATCATTTTGATGAACATCAAACACATTTTATAAGACATTTCAAAATTATAAGCTTACCCTTAAGCCTTAAGAGCTTGATAGTGAATTAGGTTTAACTTAATATCATTTAAGCTAAAGTTAAAAGATGGAAACCTAAGTGATAATGCAACATCTTAAAGCACAACAAGATCAAGCCCGATTAAGTGATAAGCTGGGAGGATGTCGGCTGCCACTCTAGAGCTCTCACTACTCCCTCGCCGGAGGGCTAACAATCTCACATTTGTTTACAATCAGCTGGACTAATTTGAGGATTTTAATCTGTCACCTTAAAATCTTTAATTCTTCATCCAACAAAATAAATTTTCTTATTTATTTGCACTCAATTCCATGGATGGCATACTCTCCCATGAAATCAAATGTGACTCTCCCCTTGTTGTAAAAATCATAGTCCATTTCAGAACATTTGTTTCTCAACATGTTTTAACATTTCAATTGGTCAGATCAAAAAGTAGATGAAAATTGGAGTTCAAATCATCACAAATTATTAACATTTAAAACCATAGAAAATAAAATCAATTCTTCACAAAACTATTTCTCAAAGTAGTGAGAAGGATAAATAAGACTACTCAGAATTCATGAGAAGGATACGAAAAAACACGGATTTCATATATAAAAATAAGTTTAAAAACAAAAGAAGTAAAATACACAACTTATCTCACAATCCTTTCCAAGCAAATCCCTAGAAGTTCTCTCCAAGCCTTTCTCTCTTTACAAGCACACTCAATTCACTTTTAGAAGTGTAATGAAGAAGAAATCTCTTACATTCCCTCTCCTCTTACAACCCTAGAAGAAAATCTTCTCTTCTCTTTGCCTTTCACGCCTCCCCCTTTCTTCTCTTTTTCATTCCCTTCCAACTTCTTTTTCTTCTCTTGGAAGTCTTCTTATTTTATTAGGGGCTGCCTCCTTTCAAAAGAAATTAAAAATTCCCTCTAAAATTTCCTCCAAAAGTCAACTCTTTTAAATTCTAAATATGTGTCATTTGATCCAAGAGACATATCCCTTCATAAAAGAACCTTCTAAAGTGTCTAGATGCATTGAATCACTCCATGGGGTGTGTAGAACAAGTGTCCCTTTAAAAATTTAATAATTAATCAATTTAATACCCATATTTTGATTTTCAAATAGAATCCAAATCATGAATCATTAACACTTAAAGCTTAACCCTTTTTCAAAACTAATTAAGACACTCAACTAGGTCTTAAGGGCTTAGTAGTGACTTAGGCTAAATAAAAAATTGATTAAACAAGGATTAGAGAAATAAACATAATTAAATCAACATCTCTTGAAACACCACTAAGCCCAATTAAGATTAAAAATTTGGCTAAGTGTTCAAATTACACTAATTTGCCTCTATAAGGGTCTTCACCCACATGATTTTCAAATTAAATGATAAGTGATAATTACCCTATTCTTAGGGATAATTGAGACATCAATGTTCGCTGAGTAATAAGGGTATTCACAGGATGAACCATTAAGCAACATAATGTGTTTAAATGGACTCAAAAGTAATAAGGGTATTTACAGGATGAACCATTAAGCAACATAATAAGTTTAAATGGATGAGGCTTTTCACGAGTTGGTGAGAGGGAGGCATGGACCTGCTTCTTCCTCCTAACTTGTTGGATACCTCAAAGACCTATTAAACTTAATATACTTTGCTGAATGAAATCATCCTTAATTAAACTTTTAAGGACTCACCAAAATATGACATAGGGTTAGGAAAAACACTAGAACTTTACTTTTCCTGTTCTTCATAAATGCCCTCACATGCATTTTGAGTTTTAGGTGGTGGAACGAGAAGACTTGTAAGGTAGGCTTTTACAGTTTATAGCACCGTCTTTCTTGTGGCCTTTTCCTTACATATGTTATGCTTACATTGTTTCTTTTTATACCTGCATGTATGAAAACAACATAAACTTGCATGTTAACTAAAACCAAAACCAAAACCAAAACTAAAATCAACCAAGATAAAATTCAACCCCACAACATTCAAAATATAAAACAACTCAAAATTTAATCACAAATATCACACAAAACTACAACTTCAACTAAATCAAGACGTCTCTATCGGATGATCAGGAATTCCTCAGAGGAAGTAACCTGCGGTTGCTAACGAGGCTTCCCATGGACTAAATGAAATTATGGAACTCATTAAGTTTAGTTTAGTAAGTTCATTTGGATTAAGTGAATTCAATAGAAAATAGTGGTAACAGAACGAGGGAACCGTAGGATCCTAACCGGTGTTGCTCTAATCAACTTTAATATGCCCTCATACCGGAACGTGGGAACCGTAGGATCCTAACCGGTGTCGCTCTAATCAACTTTAATATGCCCTCATAAAATTTAAGGTACCGTAGGATCCTAACCGGTGTCGCTCTAATCAACTTTAATATGCCCTCATAAAATTTAGAGAGAACCGTAGGATCCTAACCGGTGTCGCTCTAATCAACTTTAATATGCTCTCATAAAATTTATGTAGGATCCTAACCTGTGTCGCTCTAATCAACTTTAACATGCCCCCATAAAATTTAAAGAACTAGATCCTAACCGGTGTCACTCTAATCAACTTTAATATGCCCTCATAAAATTTAAAGAACTTCACCAAACCGGTGTCGCTCTAATCAACTTTAATATGCCCTCATAAAATTTAAAGAACTTCAAACATACTAATTGGTGTCGCTCTAATCAACTTTAATATGCCCTCATAAAATTTAAAGAACTTCAACCATAGGGACTGGTGTCACTCTAATCAACTTTAATATGCCCTCATAAAATTTAAAGAACTTCAACCATAGGGCCCACTGTTGCTCTAATCAACTTTAATATGCCCTCTATAAAATTTAAAGAACTTCAACCATAGGGCCACCTGATTTGACATTATAACTTGACACACTTGAAAACTCAAACTCATCGCGGCGAGGAGCTTGGAGCTAGCATGCGTTATAACATGGCACACTAGATAACTCAAACTCGTCGCAGCAGGAGCTTGGAGCTAGCTTGGTGGGCAGCAGACGCCCTTATAAAATTTAAAGAACTTCAACCATAAGGCCACCTGATTTGATATTATAACTTGACCATACCCCCATAAAATTTAAAGAACTTCAACCATAGGGCCACCTGATTTGATATTATAACTTGACACCACTAAGAATTAAAGAACTTCAACCATAGGGCCACCTGATTTGACATTATAACTTGACACACTAGATAACTAAAACTCGTCGCGATGAGGAACTTGGAGCTAGCATGGTGGACAACACGGCCATCTTCAACAGCAAAACCTGTCTTCTCCAGCTAAACCAATCTTCCTTCCTTAGACTTAAACAACAAAGCCATAGGACTTCGAGGTTGTTTGCTTATGCAACGTAAATATTCACCTTATCTTTAGTCCTTTGTATAACTCTGTTATACAATATAAGCCCTAACTCGTTTTAGGATTCCGAGATTGTCATTTGTCATGACCTAAATCCTCGCATTTTTCAAGCTATTTGTGTGATCATTTCACACGAATGTAAGCCCTAACTAGTAAAATTGGCATGATGAAACACATAAATATTTCTCCTCAAAATTGAAGCTAAACATTAGGATAACTTGGGAAGTCACCAAGGTTCGTCTCTGGATACATGACATCCCCTAGTTCTTCCTCCTTTGGATTCTACAATAAAATGTTCCAAATTTGAACCACGACATCCCCTAGTTCTTCCTCCTTTAGATTCTACAATAAAATGTTCCAAATTTGAACCAATCTTCTTTCACACCTCTATGTCTGATTTCGTTGAAGAGTCCCACCCTTTGAAATTCCTTGAAGATAATTCAACCTCTACGTCCAATTTCGTTGAAGAGTCCTACCCTTTGAAATTCCTTGAAGATAATTTTTCCCACACCTCTACGTCCGATTTCGTTGAAGATTCCTACCCTTTGAAATTCCTTGAAGATAATATTTCTTGATTTTCTCTAGTCCTTCTTCCTTTGGATTCTACAATAAAATGTTCCAAATTTGAACCAATCCCCTTTCACCTTAGTTCTTCTTCCTTTGGATTCTACAATAAAATGTTCCAAATTTGAACCAATCCCCTTTCACCCTCCTCCTTTGGATTCTACAATAAAATGTTCTAAATTTGAACCAATCCCCTTTCACACCTCTATGTCCGATCTCATTGAAAAGTCCTACCCTTTGAAACTCCTTGAAGATAGTATTTCCTGATTTTTATCGAGAGTCTTCTTAGGTGTCGATTTCGTTGAAGAGTCCTACCCTTTGAAATTCCTTGAAGATATTTTTTCTTGATTTTTATCGAGAGGATTTCGTTAAAGAGCCCTACCCTTTGAAATTCCTTGAAGATAATATTCCTTGATTTTTATCGAGAGTACCTCATGGAAAAGTCCTATCATTTGAAACTCCTTGAAAATAATATTTCTTGATTTTTATAGAGAGTCTTCTTAGATGACCTTGGTCATTTAAGATGTAATTAACTATAGGGGCTTTCCCTTATAAGAACCATGTCCAAACCCAGCTTAATATAAACCCTATTTAATCATTTATATTAAATAAGGGAACTTGTCGGCAAATACAAATAATTTCGCAGACCAGAAGGACGTCATACTTTCCTTAGTTTATTTGATCAAGTCTCATCCTCAAGTCTTTTGTTTATCCTTCGAGATAGATACAGGATTTGAGATATAGTGTTCTTTCATTTTAAAGTATGAAAAATATGCTTCATACTTCAACGTCCTTCCGAAGCGGGCGACGGGATTTTGATTTCGGTGACCGACAGCTTCTTACGCACAACTCCCCACAAACCCTACTCAACACCAAAAATAGTGCCGACAGGTATCAGTGATCTAGTGGAAATAGTGACAGTTGCTCCATTGGTAAGGGGAATTATAGACAATCAATAATGATTTTTGTCCAATAATGTTGATCGAGCAATGATGTTCTGAAAAAAAATAGTGGCAACAAAATCATTGGCTTGGGGATTATGATGGAGGTATTAAGGTTTCATTCAGAGACACTAATTGTTGGTAATGACGGTGGGCAAGATTGGTGGCCTGCAATAATAAAGCTACCAACCGTGTAATAACAACCTAATTATTATTATAACAATAGTTGCTCGACACTAGTGTGAGTGATAAGTTTGTCCTTCTCCCAAAGTAGATTAAATTTTTATATTTCTTATAGAATGATGATTATTACTAACTGATTATAGCCAAATAGTAGAGGTTATGTAAATTGTATTTAGTTACAGTAGAAGAGTGCTAGGTGAGTGACCAAACCATTGAATTATGGTAAATAGGAAACCTTGTGGTTTAATACAATAATGAGATTAAAGGAAATCTACCATTGACATTTGAACAATTATTTGTTTTTCATTGTAGGCTTATGTGATAACTTTAACCCATATGAAAGAAGTTGATGAAAGTCTGTCAATGATGATTGATCTATTTAAAGTTGTTTATCAGAATGTTAGCGGTGCTATTAGCTTATATGAAAGGTTGTTCATTAAAACATTACTTGTTAAGCAGTATGGAAAAGATATAAGAAAATCTCCTAAGAATGTCTAACCTGTCTGATTATTTTTGTTATAACATTAGTCTGTGTGGAAAAGGTTGAAAAAAATCCATCAAGGATTTTTAACCTATGAAAGATTATTGTCTAAGTACTACTCGGTGTCATTAACCTATATGGAGAGGTTGAAAGAAATTCACCAAAGAGCTTTGATATATGCAACATTTTTTTATCAAACTGTCAATAAATGACGTTAACCTGTATGGAAGATGTCAAATCATATTCTCTTGAGATCAATTTTACCTTGAATGGGAAAGGATGTCTGCCACGTGGATCTTGAATTAAAGGTAAAATTGGTATGTATCTAAAATTACTATTCTTTTAAGATCATGGATCTAGGGTCAGTCCAATTAGGGATTATCTATAAAACTTTAAATATATATTATTTATGAGAAGATTTGAGAGAGATATTTGATAATATTGTATGAAGACCTTTAAAGATTGCACATATCAAGAAATGATTCTTCAGTAAGTTGGAGTTGTGTGGAGTTCTTTCTAAGCATCAAAAAATTGAAGGCAATTATGGTTGTCTTAGATTGATGACAAGAACAAGTAATCTAAAATACATTGGCATTTTGGCCCGACATGGAAGAATTCCATCATTTGGGAAGGAGACCCNTATCTCACATAAGGGTGAAGACCTTTAAAGATTGCACATATCAAGAAATGATTCTTCAATAATTTGGAGTTGTGTGGAGTCCTTTCTAGGCATCAAAAAGTTGCAAGCAATTATGGTTGTCTTAGATTGATGACAGGAACAAGTAATCTAAAATACATTGGCATTTTGGCCCGACATGGAAGAATTCCATCATTTGGGAAGGAGACCCCATATGAGCATAGAATTGTTTGTAGAATCAAAAGTATGATCTGATAAATCTCAAGAAGGATTTAAGAAACCAGCACCCCATAAAATGAGGAGCATTGGAGCGGAAGGCTTCGTTCCCGCCAGTATTAAATTTATTGGCTATTTAGTGACTTTCACATAATCTGTAAGGGTGGGAGTGACTTTTCAAAGAGCATATAAACTATTCTTTGCTAGTAATTTTACGGCGGTATAGTGATATACAAACATCTTAATGTTGTACAATTATCTGATGTACACTTAGATAAAATAAAAGTAACAAAGAGAACAACTTGAGTTTTTACACGGAAAACTTGAAGGGGAAAAAATCACAAGGTTTGGCTTAGTCGAAATGATTCCACTATGCCAATGTAGGTTGCAAGGCTTTACCTACCCTTGAATAACCTGAAGAAATATTACACGAGTAAAATGAGAATTTCACTTGAATACAAGTATGTCGGCACTATTTTTGGCTGGAGGAGTTGCCTCCACTTCGGAAGGACGTTTTAATTTACATATATATTTAATTTTAGAAAAATATGAAATCAAAATGACCCCATATTTTTCATAGTTTAAATGAAAGAGCACTGTTTAGAAAAATATGAAATCAAACTGACCCCATATTTTTTATAGTTTAAATGAAAGAGCACTAATGTATCTATCCCAAAGGATAAACACAAGACTTGAGGATGAGGCTCGATAAAATAAACTAAGGAACCATATTTTTCATAGTTTAAATGAAAGAGCATTGTACCTCAAATCTTGTATCTATCCCGAAGGATTTTTCATAGTTTAAAATGAAAGAGCACTGTACCTCAAATCCTGTATCTATCCCAAAGGATAAATTTTTGTAGTTTAAAATGAAAGAGCACTGTACCTCAAATCATGTATCTATCCCGAAGGATAAACACAATTTGAGGATGAGGCTCGTTCAAATAAACTAAGGAATATATGACATCTTTTTGGTCTGTGAAACCTTTATATTTGTTGATAAGTTCCCCTATTAAATATAAAGGATTAAATAGGGTTTATATTAAGTTGGGTTTGGACATGCTTCCTATAAGGGCAAGCCTCTATAGTTAATCACATCCTAAATGACCAAAGTCATTTAAGAAGACTCTTGATAAAAATCAGGTTATAGTTAATTACATCTTAAAAGACCAAAGTCATTTAAGAAGACTCTAGATAAAAATCCGGAAATAATATCTTCAAGGAATTTCAAAGGGTAGGACTTTTCAATGAGATCGGACGTAGAGGTGTGAAAGGGGATTAGTTCAAATTTGGAACATTTTGTTGTAGAGTCCAAAGGAGGAAGAACTGGGGATGTCATGGACCCAGAGGGGAACCTCGGTAACTTCCCAAGCTATCCTAATGTTTGGCTTCAATTTTGAGAAGAAATATTTAGGTGTTTCACCCTACCAATTTCAATAGTTAGGGCTTACATTCGTGTGAAACGATCACGCAAATAGCCTGGAAGATGTGAGGGTTTAGGTCATGACAGACGACAACCTCATAATCCTAAGATGAGTTAGGGCTTATATTGTATAACAGGGCTATACAAAGGCCTAAAGATAAGTGTTGCATAAGCAAGCAACCTCAAAGTCCTATGGCTTTTGTTATTTAAGTCTAAGGAAGGAAGATTGGTTTAGCTGGGGAAGACAGGTTTTGCTCTTGAAGATGGCCGTGCTGCCCACCATGCTAGCTCCAAGCTCCTTGCCGCAACGAGTTTGGGTTTTCTAGTGTGTCAAGTTATAATGTCAAATCAGGTGGCCTTATGGTTGAAGTTCTTTAAAATAAGGGCATATTAAAGTTGATGTCAAATCAGGTGGCCTTATGGTTGAAGTTCTTTAAATTTTATGGGGGCATGTTAAAGTTGATTAGGGTGAACACCGGTTAGGATCCTACGGTTCCCTCGTTCCGACACCGCTACTTTCTATTGGATTCACTTAGTGTCGAGTTAGGATCCTACGGTTCTCTCATTCCGGCACCACTTTTTTCTATTGGATTCACTTAGTCCAAAATTAGGATCCTACGGTTCCCTCTTTCCGGCATCACTATTTTCTATTGGATTCACTTAGTCCAAATGATGGGTCCTACGGTTCCCTCGTTCCGGCATCACTATTTTCTATTGGATTCACTTAGTCCAAATGGTTTGCGGTTCCCTCGTTCCGGCATCACTATTTTCTATTGGATTCACTTAGTTCAAATGAACTTACAGGTCCCTCGTTCCGGCACCACTATTTTCTATTGGATTCACTTAGTCCAAATGAACTTACTAAAGTTCCCTCATTCCGGTACCACTATTTTCTATTGGATTCACTTAGTCTAAATGAACTTATTAAACTTAACTTAATGAGTTTCATAATTTCATTTAGACTGTGGAAAACCTCGTTAGCAACCGTAGGTTACCTCCTCTGAGGGATTCCCGATCATTCGATAAGAGACATCTTAATTTAGTTGTAATTGTAGTTTTGTGTGATGTTTGTGCTTAAATTTTGACTTGTTTTATATTTTGAATGTTGTGGTGGTGAATTTTATCTTAGTTGATTTTAGTTTTGATTTTGGTTTTAGTTTTGGTTTTGTGGCTGTCCTGATAGTTTTAGTTATCCATGCAAATTTTTATAAGCACAAAATTATAGCATAAATGTACAAGAAAGACAACGATGAAAACTGTAAAAGTGTACCTGGCGAGTCTTCTCATTCCACCACCTGAAACTTAAAATGCATGTAGGGAAATTTATATAGACGCAAAAAAGTAAGGTTTTGGTAGTTTTCCTAACCCTATGTCATATCTTGATGGGTCTTTAGGAGTTTAATTAATGATGATTTTGTCAAGAAAAAACATATTAAGTTTAGTAGATCTTCAAGAAATCCAACAGATCTAGAGAAAGAAGCAGGTCCGTGCTACTCTCTCGCTGCCTAGTGGAAAATTCTGAGTTTTTTTTAAACTTATTATGTTGCTTAATAAGTCATCTTGTAAATATCCTTAATACTCAATGAACACTGATGTCTCAATTATCCCTAAGAATAGGGTAATTATCACTTGTGATTCAATTTTGAAAATTATGTGGGTGATGACTCTTAAAGAGGCAAGTTAGTGTTATTGGAACACTTAACCAAATTTTGGTCCTAATTTGGCTTGTAGTGTTTGAATGGTATTCTAATTTTCAATGATGTTTACTTTTCTAATCCTCATTTAAATGAAACTTGATTTAGCCTAAGTCACTACTAAGCCCTTAAGACTAGGTGAGTGTCTTATTTAGTTTTGAAAAGGTTAGGCTTTAAGTGGTCATGATTCATGATTTGAATCTTATCAAAATAGGGTTATTAAATTGATTAATTATTGACTTCAAAAGTCATACCCCTAAGTTCTAGGTTCATTTTATTTTAATTAACTTCCAAATTTTAATAATTTAGAAATTTATTAGCTTATCTTTTCAATTAAGAAAGTGAGGTTGGTTTCTACCAATTAACCTTTTGTGTTTCAAACCAAATTTAGGAATTTATTAACCTATCTTTTTAATTAAGAAAGTGAGGTTGGTTTCTACCAATTAACCTTTTGTTTCAAACATCAAATAAATTGATTAAGATCAGAGGTTACCCATTTTCTTTCTTGAATTAACCTAAAGGTTTATTAAGGCTAAATTTCTAAAATTACACATTTGCCCCTAAGACTCTAACACTTCATAATTTTTCAAATTCAATTCAAATGACTTTTGAAATTTTTATCCTACCTCATTCATGGGTCAATTAAGACATCAGAGGAGAAAATGTGATCTCAAAATTTAATTTATTTTATATAATTATTTTCATGCAAAAACAGGATTTTTCAAAGAAAATTCCTCCAAAATTTAATCTAATTTATATAATTATTTTCATGCAAAAATAAGATTTTTTAAAGAAAATTCTTAACTTGACCAAGGTAAATCCTAATCCCTTGAAATTTTTACTGGATGTAGGCTTAGACTAGAGAAGCCTTTGGACTAAATTTCATGATTTTTTGAATTTTATTTGAATTTTAAGAATTATTTTAAGTTCTTAAATATAAAATATTTTAAATGGGGAAAATTAAGTTTTGTATTTTTGAAAAGCATCTCTAAGGTCAGAGAACTCAGAGAAGAAGATTTTATATTTTTCTGAATTTTATTTGATTTATTGGAATTATTCTTAATGAAAACCCATTTTTAGCCTTTAAAAAATCATTTTTAAGCTTTAAAATTCAATATCTTTATTTAGAAAACCAGAAAAAATATTTTAATTGTTCGTAAGTTATTAGGAAAAAATTTATAATATTTCTATGAGTTTTATTATTTTAGTTATTTTTAGGGATTTTTAAATATTTAAAATATTTAAAAATAGGCTAAAAATGAAGTTTTTATTTTAAATATCATTTTATTTTTAGAAAATACCCCTGATCACAGAGAACTCAAAAAATAAGTTTTTATAAATTTTTAAGTTATATTTTGATTTTTAAAAATCATTTAAATCCCAAAAGTGATGTTTATATTTAAAAATCAACTTAAATTATCAAATGAACTCAAAATA
Source organism: Phalaenopsis hybrid cultivar (assembly GCA_002079205.1). Classification (NCBI taxonomy): domain Eukaryota; kingdom Viridiplantae; phylum Streptophyta; class Magnoliopsida; order Asparagales; family Orchidaceae; genus Phalaenopsis; species Phalaenopsis hybrid cultivar. The sequence continues at coordinate 184,412 of JXCR01131559.1, forward strand.
TTTTGAAATTTTTATGGTGAGTTCTCTGGATCATAGATAATAGTGGAGCTTAAAAATTAAGTCATTTAAATGTTTATATCTTCCAAAATTAATTATCTTAGTGATTTAGTGTTTGTGAAAATTAAGTGCATTTTAAATGACCTGATCCATGAAATTATTTCCAAAAGGTCCCCTGGTTATAATAAACCTTCCAAAATTATCTTTGAATTTTCTAATCAACATGCTAATTTTCATGATTATTTTAAGCAAATAATGCACATAAACTTGAAAAATGTAATTCTTTGTCTAGGGACCTCCTCTAATTTTTTAAAAAATAGAATGTTCCCCTTAATAGAGGCTACAACATGCAAAAAATTCAAGCTGTGGTAATAAGTCTACATGCATGGAGAATCAAAAGATTCAAATCAGTATTTAATTAATTAAAAATAAAATATTCATTAAATGGACTTCAAATTATTTCTACATTGTTTTCCTCTATTCACTGAGCAAGAGGATATTTTTATTTTATTTTTGTAATTTTTCTACACAAAGTTATGGATTTTTTAAGTTAAGGGAGTTTAAATAAATAGAAAAAGCCCTATTTTTCTACTTATCCACGTGGCGCCTCGTCAACCTACGGCGACTCCAAAGCTCCTCGCGGCGCGCTCCCATTTGACGTTGACGTTCACGCCAGCAGCCACGTGTTCCGCTGTTTGTGTAAAGAAGCGCTGTCCGACTTCATCTTGGTTGTCCATTCAATACACGCTTGATCAAACAGCTCCCGTCATCATCCCCGATAGAGTGATCCCGTGACCGTCCACACTAAAACCCTAAGATCTCAGCCTAGACTCAACCAAATCACTTTCGTGCCCGTCCAGACTAAAACCTTAAGATCTCGGCCTAGACTCAACCAAATCACTTCGGGTTTGATATCCACACTAAAACCTTAAGATCTCTGCCTAGACTCAACCAAATCACTTTGGGTTTGATCCTACGTTCACACTAAAACCTTAAGATCTCGGCCTAGACTCAACCAAATCACTTCGGGTTTGATCCTATGAACTCGTCTAAGTAAACATATTCATACGATAATCATGCAATTAAATTAAGCTTAACCAAATGGAGAATCAAAATAGGCTCGGGAGGGGGAGAAGTTTTATACCTTTGCTCTAAGAAGTAAAGCTTCAATCAGAGGGTCTTGGCACGTTCGTTGAGGTCCAAGGAGGCTAGGGATTAGCCTCCTGCCTTGGTGCAAGGCCTGGGTATGATTTTGATCAAGACCAATTTCAGGTGTTGGTCTAGAGCTATGTTAGAGGCTCTATGAGAGGGGGATTTGATGGGGCTTTGGCTTCTTTCTTGGTTATGAAGGTGTGGGAACAAGTAATTGAAGTTTGATGGACTGTGAAAGTGCAATGAGTTCTGTCCTGGTTTTGGGCAGAGGTTTGAGCTCAAAATTAAGCTTCCACAGTGGAATTCAGTGGTGGAGGAGGGTTGGATTGCATTGAGGGGATCTCAGAGAAGCTTTGTGAGAAGTTTGGGAGTTTCTCTCTAAGAAATTTTCAGCACCCCTCCCATGGCCGTGGAGGTGAGTTTTTATAAAAATGGTCATGGGGTAGCTCTCAGGGCACAAGTTTAGGTGCATTGTGGTGCTTAGGTGGGGTGCAGGGGAGCTCTATAATTTGATTTGGATGAGCTGGCCTCTAGGTTTGATTTGGGTGAAGCTCCATGGGAGTGGCTCTCGGTTTGGCCATTTTCCAGTCACTAGGTTGTCCGACCGGCCAGGGGGAGGTGGCTAGGAGCTCAGGGAACCCAGGGGAATCTGTCACAGCAATTTAATGGGTTAAGGTTTAATTTTGGTAAGGGTCTCTTAAGCATGTGCATTTTTAGAAATAAAAATCCCTTAATTTGGGGGACCTTTGGTCCATGGCTTATTTTATGTGGTTAGATGGGTTTTGGCTCAGTCTTAGGGTCTAACCAATGGCTGAGGTGGAGTTAATTTGGTGACTTTGGGGTAGTTAGGCCATCTTTAATGCATAAGTTCAATGTGGGTTCAAGTGATCAAAGTTTGGGTTTGGGCTAAGTTATCCATGTCAAATGACCCAATTGATTGATCAACATTGTGTAGTTGATTGTTATGAAGATTTTTGGTGAAGGGTTGAAGTGATTTTGAGTTCAATTGGTAGGTCAACTTGAGGGATTTTTTAGATTTGGCCAATTTGGGCATGTTGGGCTAGACATGGGTCCATGTTGGGCTAGCCTTGAGCTAAGTCCAAATTGAATAGTCTACATGATCAAGGGAGTTGTTGTGAAGATTTTTCATGAAAGGATGGAGTGAAAATTTTGGGGTTAAGGCCCTTAATTTGGTGAAGTTTTGAGCATGGTCAATTTAGGGCAAATTTGGGGCTTTTGGACTTAGGTTGAAATAAAATGAAATTGAGGTCCTATCAAGGCCAATTTAAGGTCAAATTTGATGTGTAGAAACGTTATGGAGATTTTTCAACACAAATTGTGGCCAATTGAGTGGGCTATGGATTCAATTTGGTGGAACCAAGTCATGGGGCCACAATTGGGTTTTTGATCTAAATCAAAATTGGGTTCAAATCATGGATCAATTGGGCTTTTATTTGGTCTTTGTTGGTCATATTAAGAGTTAATTTAAGTTTAGAATTGAAATTGGGATAAATTGAGACCAATTGATAGACATTTGAGGTGATTTGGGGAAAATGTTGGCCTTTAAAGGGCAATTTTGGGGTTTTGGTCAAAGGTGGTTAAATTGGCCAAATTGGGTCATGTAATAGTTAAGGAAAAAGAAATTGGGAATATTTGGGGGGTTTTTGGGAATTTTTTGGATTTTTTAGAATTTTTGGAATTTTGGGCCAAAGAGCGGTGTTTTGGTAATTTGACCAATTTTGGGATTTTGGGTAATTTGGGTGTTTTCAAGGTGTTTGAAATGATTTTTGAACAAGTTTGGGTATTTTGGCTAGATTTGGAGATTTTGGCCAAATTTGGGGTTCCAAAGGTATATGAGTAATTTGAGAGTATTTAGGGGCAATAGGGCAGGTTGGGTATCTTGATAAAGTTGGATTGCCAACCATCATAAATAAGTCATGGATCAATGGAAACCCCATTTTGGGTCCTCTATGTAGTGGTCTTAGCTATACCCTAGCCTAGGGCTAATGGGTTTAGGTCTAATGGGTTTAGGGAACCACCTACAGAAGTCTCCCAAAAGTATCAAGGGACCAAAGCCTAGAAGTTCTGGGTTTAGGGTAATAAGTGATTGTGAGTGCAAGTGATTGCAAGTAAGTGTCTTAGCCCTAGACTAACACCCAGGGTCAACCCTAAGGTCCAGCAGTCCTAAGGGTGACTCATCTTGAGTTTCTCCCATAGTGACCCCACCTACTAAGTGCTAAAGGTTAGGACCAATATGTGGAACTTTAAGTTGAGTAGAGAAGAGTTTGAAATTTCTAATGGTGAGGGTTCCTTGTCTAGTTTTCTGAGAATAATCAATAGGAAAGTCTTATGGCTAGACCTTAGGCTACTAAAGAGGAGAAACTCAACCTCAACCAAAAGTGAGGTCAACAAGGTAGAAGATATTGTGAAAGTTGAGGTGATCAGGTTGTTGTGAAGAAAACTAATGGTAGAGATTGAGTGCCAGAAAGTCTAATGATAGAATCAACAATAGCGACTTTGACGATGATGGTTGGGTCAAAGAGGTCCGGCGGTGGCAATGGTGGTAGTAAGACAGTGACGGCGGTGGTTCGACATCAACTATGGTGAAGGTTGTGTAACAATAGTCCAACAGTGGAGGCGGTGAGACAACTGCGCTTTAGTGGTGACATTGGCAATTAGGTTATGGCTACGATAAGATGACAGTGGTCGAGTAGCAGTAGTCAGGTAGTTGTGGTGACCAAGCAGCAGTGATCCAGTGGTGGTGATGGTGGTCTAGCGTTGTTGGCTGCCAAACGATGAGGGTCGAGCAATGAGGGTTTGGCGATGACATTGGTGGTCTAGCAGTGGCGGTGGCTATGTGGCAGCGGCAGGTCAACGGTGATTCGATAGTGATGATAGCCAAGTGGTGGTGGCTGAGCTGCTATGGTCTAACAGTGGCGGCAGCTTGACAATATAGTTCAGGCAGCGGTGATGATCTTTAGTGGTGGCAGTGTTAGTCAATAATAGTCCAATGATGGTGGAGCTCATGAACTCTCACGAGCTTGTAGCTCCTTCAACTTTCTCTCCAATGCCAAGTGCCTCCGCCGCACCCTTTTTAGTGGCATCATCTATAAATACTTTATGAATTTGTACAACTCCATTGGATGACCCGGAGATATCTTAGTGATCATGTGATATTTTATGAGCATTTAAGTGTCTTACTGATATCAAAATTAATTGATCTAGGGCTTGGTTGATCGGCCCATTGAAACGGCCAGTTTGATTATAAACTTGTCAGATTTAGAGAGTATTTAGAACCCCAAAAATAAATTTCAAAGCTTCGAGTTATTCTTTAAGTGCATGATTTGGGCCCACCTCGACTAATAATTTTTTGAGTCATATGGTACGTCTCGCTTGATCATAAATGGAAGTTCAGGAGTTTTTTTGGTCAAAATGTATGTCGTAACCTGTGCCGATCAATTAGTTTTTAAGGAAGTATAAACTGTATAGATAAACCATGTCAAATTTATATCCTTATATTATTAATTTTTTTTTAAAATTGAATATAAGGTGAAAACAATCAATGAAGAAATAAATTTAATATTTTATTTATTTTGAAATAAATATCATAATTTTAAGATTCATTTGAATAAAAATATGAGTCAATTTATTTTAACCAAGCTGTTTCAATTATCCAAAAATATATTGACCACACATCTATTTATGAGTTTTAAGGAAGCTAAATATGGAAATATGAAGTTCAGGTTGGCCAACGTAATTAACTACTATTAAATACATAACATCTATTTCATGTTAAGATATTTAAATACATAACAACTGGCTCGTAAATATTTATAAAATTGAACACGAATCTTCCCCTCACGTCGAACTTTCTTGAAATGGCCACTATTTCTTTTGTCCTTTTCCGAGAAGAGTAATGCGGCCTGCCGCCGGCATAGAACCTATATTTGTTTTTCTTTATAATTATTTATTCATTTCTTTTTTGGCATTTTGCTCTTTTAATTTAATTAATATAATTTAAAAAAATGAAATTAAATAAAAAATATTTGCTGGAGTTTTATCATGAATTTTGATGTTTGATAATTTTAAAAATAGGTGAATTTGTAAATACCAAGTTTTGGGTGGTTTGTATGTAATTGCCACATTTTTTTAATATAAAATACACTAATTTTATCTTACCTCTTCATATAAAATAAAATTTTCATAATTTTCTTATAGTTTTTCATTCTTGTAAGGACTGTTACAATAGTTATTTAAACTCTTAAATTTTAAGACTAAGTGTCTGTTTTGGACAGCTGCAGCTTATTGAATAATCTGTCGATAAGTTAATTACAAATAATCTACATACATGCTAGGTTCGGTGTCTATTAGAATTTTTTTTTTTTTTTGAAAAAGCCAGGCCGTAACTAGAAAGCTGCCACCGCACCGGTGTGAAATTATTATTTTCAACGTTTTGAAAACGCATAAGCTGTCAAAATGCAGTTTACCCAAACAGGTCAGGTGTGTTTTCACAACGTCACTGCAATAAATAAACTGCCCCAAATCAAAAGACTAAATATGTTGGGTTTTTATTAATTAATTTCATTTTCAGACAAATCAACTTTATTAATTTTAAGCATGCCATCCGCGAGTTAATACGTTGATTTATAAATAATAAATTTCGTGCTATTGTCAACTTGTTTCTTGTTCCAAACAAATCCATCCGCCCTACTCTGACATTACCTAATCCTAAACTAAAAGCTCAAGTAATATATATATATATATATATATATATATATATATATATATATATATATATATATATATATATATATATATATATATATATATATATATATATATATATA
>JXCR01131559.1:191449-214107 GCA_002079205.1 Phalaenopsis hybrid cultivar
GTTATTGTGAATGCAAATATAGTTGAAAAATCAGATCCATCAATTCGAACCTCAACCCAATTTGCCTAACTCTACACTTTGAAGTGCTAGGTGAGCCGTGTGCTTGGGGTATGAATCAAAAGGGTGATGATATTTAGTTGTGTGATACATTAGTGATGAAATTGCACAAAAAATATAAACATATAGATGTAGAACAACCACTTAATATTTATTATGATAATATATCTTCTAACTATCTAAAGTGATGTTATATTCAAAGCTTCATATATTTTAAGTTTTAACAATCTTTTTCTCTTGTGATATCTCATTAAATTAGCTATTATTTGTTTTTAAAATAAAATTCTTAAGAAATATTGGTGTTATATCACAAAAACTTTTTGGTCAGGTGTGATATTCGATGCATTTTTTATAAAATATCTTCCAAAATCAAATTCATGAGTGGCCATTCCTCTTAGGGGTGTGACTCTCTTCCCAGAGCTAGCATCTTTGCATCCAATATTTGGTTCTTCAACTCATGTATCTACTTGTTCGCAAACTCTCTAGTGCACTTCATATTGCTGGTAGCTCTATTTTTTGTTTCTTATATGTGTGTTTCTCCTCTTTTTTGTCTGTGACATGATCTACACTCACCATACTTTTTAGGATGTTTAATTTTATTTTGTCTGTGAATCACACCATAAGAAATAGAGCGTGAGTAGGGAGGGAAAGAGAGAGAGAAAGATAGAGAAACTGACTAACAGAGAGGAGTTAATTTTATGAACATCAACATGTTGTATCAATCATTTTAAACTTTCTTTAATCATAAAATAATCTCTCTATTTATAGGGGAGATTGCACAATATGATGTTGTTACATTCTTACACCTACTTTAATGAAGGTTGTATAGAATATTCTTGCTACTTTCTAATTCCTCAGTTCAGCTTAATTGACTTCAAATTGGCAGTACTAGTTCACTCGACCAGGCTTGATGTGTGTTGCAGGTCAACCAAAATTGATTGGTTTCAAATCAGCAGGAATGGCTCGATTGGTTAATCTATTTTGATTGAAGACCCTTAATAATAGGTGGGAGAGCTTCTGGACATCCCATGTTGATTGGAAATGCTGAGGAATTGGGCCTTTCTTCTGCTCGACTTCTTTGTGGTGGTTGATTCGGATGTTTCTTTGTTTCATTCTTGACCGAATGCTACGTACTCAGAACATTCTGTTGGCTTTGGCCTTTCAGGCATTAGCTCGGATGACTGCATTCGGTTGNCATACATGAAGAACAACCACTTAATATTTATTATGATAATATATCTTCTAATTATCTAAAGTGATGTTATATTCAAAGCTTCATATGTTTTAAGTTTAACAATCTTCTTTTCTTGTGATATCTCATTAAATTAGCCTTTGTTTGACTTTGAAAAAAATTATTATGAAATGTTATTGTTATATCACAAAAACTTTTTGGTCAGGTGCAAAATTCGATGCATTTTTTATAAAAGAACTTCCAAAATCAAATTCATGAACGTCCAAGATCTAATTTTATCAAATTAAATTGAGCATCATGACAAAACGAAACCAACAACTCTAAAATTGGTTCAATTCGGGTCCAATCAAATCATTGAAGCTTAATTGAATGTTTTGGTTCGTCGATTGAATGGTAAAATGAACTATAAAATTGATATATTTTTAGTCAAATTGAGCGTCCTGACAAGAGGAATACAACAAGCCTAAGATCACTATATTTTGAGTTCATTAAGCTATCAACGTCCGTATAAACAACCTATAATCAAGGAGGATCAACATGGACTATCTGGTCAAGTGGTTAGGGAAGTTGAGCTCCAAGAAATTCAAATGACCCTTCCAAAATGTTATCAATAGACCCTCACTCTTCACTTAGAGGAGGAGAAGCAGAGAAGGAGAAGTGAATTTGAAAGGATTTTCTAGAAAGAAGACCTGATAAATAAACATTGGCCCAACCATTCTAGTTGTTGGCCACCATAGACATCTGCCCACCATCACCACCCACTGTTACTGACCACCATTCATTACATATCACTGCTTACAACCATTAAAGCCAAACTACATGTATTGTTCAATTTTCTAACAATTGTGTTTTTTGAGCTATAAAAGAACAAGTGTAGTTTTCATTGTAAGATCGTAACCATGTTCTCCATGTCTTGAGAGAATGGCATATCCTTGTACTTGTAAGCATAAAGTTAATTACTTTGATTGGGCTAGACTATGTAGTTTTATCCCTTTTAGGATTTTTACGTATACAAATTATGGTTTCTCCCTTTGAACGAGGCTATGTTGGTTAGATCAGTTCTTCCCTTGTAGGACTCTAGTGCCAGGATTTTAAGCCACTCTAGAGGCTTGGCATTAGAAGTTTTATAAGAGAACATATTCTCTTGTTATCAGGGCCCCTCCGTACACATAAACCATTGTTGGTCGATTGGTGCTGACCCGATACTATCAAAGTATTGGGAGTCTCCTTCTCTTTCTAGGGCCTAAGGGAATCTTTGGTCATTGTGCGCTGGCCATTCCTCTTATGGGTGCGACCTCTTCCTAGAACTAGCATTTTTCAGATGGCATCCAACATTTGGTTCTTCAACTCATGTATTTACTTGTTCACAAACTCTATAGTACAATTCATATTGCTAGTATTTTTATTGTATGTTTCTTATATGTGTGCTTCTCCTCTTTTTGTCTGTGGTATGATCTACATTCAACACACTTTTTAATATGATTAATTTTACTTTGTCTGTGAATCACACCATAAGAAATAAAGTGTGACGAGAGAGGGAGAGAGAGAGAGAGAGAGGGAGAGGGAGGGAGAGGGAGGGAGAGAGACTAACAAAGAGGAGTTAATTTTATGAGCATCAACATGTTGTATCAATCATTTTAAACTTCCTTTATTTATAAAATAATCTCCCTATTTATAGAGGAGATTGCACAATATGATGTTGTTACATTCTTACCACTACTTTAATGGAAGTTACATAGAATATTTTTGTTATTTTACATATATCATTCAGTCACTCCGTCACTTTCTAATTCGATCGTCACTTTCTAATTCGATCAGTTAAGCTTAATTGGCTTCAAATTGGCAGTACTAGTTCGCTTGACTAGGCTTGATGTGTGTTGCAGGTCAGCCAAAATTGATTGGTTTCAAATCTGCAGAACTGACTCGGTCAGTTTATCTAGTTTGAATGATGACCCTTAATAATAGATGGGAGAGGTTCTGGACATCTCATGTACGATTGGAAATGCTGAGGAATTGGGCCATTCTTCTGCTCAACTTCTTTGTGGTGGTTGACTCGGATGTTTCTTTGTTTCATTCTTGACCCAAATGCTACGTACTCAGAACATTCTGTTGGCTTTGGCCTTTCAGGCATTAGCTCGGATGACTGCATTCGGTCGGATTAGTGGCCATCACGTTCTTCTGTCGGTAGGCACTCTCTCATCATACTCTTTTACTCTGTACTATTAAATCTCCTCAGAATCACTCTAACACATTTTTGGTACACACGTAAAAAATCAATTAATGTTTTACATTTAAAATTCAAATCATATAAATAAATCGAATGGACTCCTCCAACTCCAACCAACAATAGCGTATTGTCAACGATAACTATCACCTCTGCATAAAAATCTTTTTATTAATCACCCACATTAAATAACAAAAAATTAGGTTGCAATCATTAATTGTTTTCCTATCAACTCTCGCTCACATCATCCACGCTGATCCCTTAAGATAATTTTGATGATTATTTGATGTGCTTGATAGAGGCATGAGCCTTTTCTAATGGATTTAATTTCTTAATTGGATAAAGTAAAATAAGAAGGAAAAAAATATACGTAGAGTTAAGTGCGGAGTCCAATAAAATCACGCCACACACGCGAAGGTGAGAAAAAAAAATTAGCCCGATAACACAGGAGAATATTCCTCCCGTGTTATTCATGTGTTATTGTGTGTTATTCAAGTATTATTGATGTGTTATTATGTTATTATAACACAAAAAATATTTCCAGAATATAATGACACATGAATAACATACAATAACACCTAAATAACATGGGGGGAATATTCCATTGTGTTCCTGGACAGATTTTTTTTTCTCACCTTCTGATGTAATATTTTTTCAATAAGAAGAGGTAGGTCATGTTCCAGAATTGCTCAATAATTAGGAGAAGATATCAAAAGATTGTTTTTTCTAAGATGGTATCATCCTTTGTCTTTTGGCTGGTATTTAAGAAAACTATAAATCAAATGTGTTAAATTCATTATTTGCATGTAATTTGATCATCATAAAACTATGCATGAACACTAAAAAAAAAGCTGAAAAAGTGTATTTCACTCTAATAAAGAAAATAAAAATATTATTTTTTATGTGATATTTGAGATTTAAGTGATACTCCAGTAAATATGATTGTTTAGGTGTTAGATATGTAAATACATAAGACCTGCAAGATATGTATCTAATTATCCCTAAATTAAATAAATATATTTTAAAATTAAAAAAAATAAAAAATAAAAAGTGATTCCAAGTAGATCTCAATAAAGAATAATTTGAAAAAGCACAGTAGAGATCCTGAAATTCAACTTTAAAGAAAGTTATTGGAACTATGTGGATAGGATCGTTAATGACCCCAGCTCGAGTATATATAGTGCAGCTAGAAATGGGCTCGTGACTCGTTATACTCAATTTCAAGCTGAGTTGACTTGAATTTGAATCGAGCATGATACGGCTCGAAATCGAAATGAGCTGGCTCAAATTGAATTATTTTGATCCGTTTTAGCTAAGAATTACCTTGATTCGGCTCAAAATTGAAACTAACTGGCTCGATTACAGCCCTAGTTATAACAAATCATTTTCTGCCAAAATCAAATCATACTTACTTAAATAAAGATAAACGTTTATTATAATCTCTAAACAAGTTATGATCATTTTTAATCCCATAATTATTAAATATATTTAAGATAAATGCAATATATAATATTTCAATAAATTTATAATATATTCATTTTAAAGAACATTCATTGATTCAAAAACCAAAGATAATTTTATAAAAACTTTAGACAATATCGGTTTAAGCTTCTTAAATTTATTTTAAAATGAGTTTAATATATAAATAAATTGATAATAATTATATAAATCTCAAAGTTTATTTAAAACTTTAGAAATTCATCCAAATTAATTTCTGCTCGATATGCTAATGTCAATTTTTCATTTGATAAAGTATAGCCCATATTTTTCTTTTGAAAGTTGGCATATTATTTTATATTTTTTAAATTAAATCTGTTTATTAATATTTTTTTGAAGTAAAATTTTTAAATTTTAATATTGGAGCGATTATTCTGTGCGGACAACACTAGGGGTGTAAACGAGCCGAACACGCTCGTGTTCGGCTCGTTTATATTTCGAGCTAAAAAATTGTGTTCGTGTTCGACTCGTTTGCTTAACGAGCCGAACATGAGCTGTTCACGAACAAAGATCCTTTTAACAACCCTAATCATATAGCCATAAGACATAAGACAATAAGGGTTTGAGCAAGATTTAAAAATTATTATTTATATTAGAATATCATTTGAATCTAATTTAATAATTTTTATTCTATTTTCTTAATCAATATTTTAATTAATTATAAATCTTTGTAGTCTTGTAGTCAATTAGATTTTTTTAAAATACTACGTAATATATATAAACTTGATGAGTAGTGTTTCGAGCCGAACACGAACGAACACATCTTAGTTCGTGTTCGGCTTGTTAACTTATCGAACAAAATTAACGAGCCGAACACGGGCTTCTTAAAGAGCCGAACACTAGCTGTTCGTGAACAATGAGCCGTTTTGACAGCTCTAAACAGTACATGCAAATTGCGTGCGCTGTCCAATAAGATTTAAAAAAAAAAAAAATTAAAACTGGGGCTCACTGACATACTTTATTTTTTTATTTTTTTTTTTTTTGGTAATGGAAGTGTTTTTATTGATTCCTGCACAATAATTTTTCTTAATATTGATATAAATAAAATCTGATCTAAGAACTTTTTAAAATATTTATCAATAAAATTTAATTTATATTAATCCTTGCATGCAGCAGCACGGCACCGCTAGCGATGAAAGGGAGCGGCTGAAAGCGGCATTCCACGTCCCCGCATATCTAAAACCTTTCTTTTGTTTTGTTTTTTTTTTTTTTTTTTTGAATTTACATACATACCCCCTAATGCCTATATAATATTTAACATCAGAAATTTTTCGATATGAAAATACACTGGAATTAACTGTAATGTGTGTAATATAGGTGACAAATTAAGATTCTTTTCTTGGTTCAGATGCCCTTCTCCAAACCAGGATGGCAAGATCGGTCGACTTTATATTTAAGACCGATATGAAATTTATTTTTTATTTATATTTTATTTTTAACTAAATTTATTTATATTTTATCCTAATTATTTTTTGTTGCAAATTATTAATGAGTGTCCTATATAATTAAGTGAGATAATAGATTTTCTCTCCTCTCAATGTTATATCACCTCCATTATGAGAATTATACTTGTTGATTCATGATTTGTCCATGAATCACACACAAAAATTGGAGAGAGAGAAGCGCATGGCAGTAAATAATAATATGAATTGTTGAATTGTTGATTAGTCTTTTCTTATGAAATGAACCCTCTATTTATAATGTAGCTCTCGATGATAGTAGGTTGTAAGTGTGATTGGTACGAAGGCAGCAATCCGTCGTGAATGCTCTAGATGTTGATCATCGTGCCAGCTGGTAATATAAGTTGTAGTTAAGAGTCATGGTAGTAGTTGGCTTTGTGTGTCGCAGATGGTTTCTTTAGGAGCATCGTTTGAGAATAGACGCTGCAGTGGGTCATATGGGTCAAATTGGTGAGTTGCAATGATGTTTATAGGTTGCAGGGCTAGAGTCTGGAGTTGCGGAGGCTATGAACCACGTTTGTTGTAGTGGTGAGCAGTGGCGACGTCTGTAGGTCCCGGGGCTGAAGTCAGGAGTTACACAAGTTGTGGACCACATAGACTGTAGTGATTCTTTTGATGACATCAATATATTATTGTGGCAAAATTTAAGAGTTTTACGAGTTGTATACCATGTAGGTCGTACTAGTGAGATGTGGCGATGTTCATAGGTAATGGGGCCAGGAGTTGGGAGCTGCATGAGCTGTGGAACACGTAGGTTGTTGTTAGTCAAGTAGGTCGTATTGGTGAGTTATGGTGATTTCTTTAAACCGCGAGTCCAAAGTCAGGAGCTACACGAGTTGTGGACAACGTGGATTGTGGTGATGAGTTGTCATGACATCCATAGGTTGTAGGGACTGAATTTGGAAAATGTACAACTTGTGAAGCACACAAGCCGTAACGGTGAGTTGTGGTAATGTCCTTAGGTAGCAGGTGCTGAAGTCAGGAGTTGCAGGAGTTGTGGACTACATAGGTCGTAGTTGGTCAAATAAGTTGTAGCAATGAGTTGCGGTGATTTATGTAAGCCTCAAGGGCCTTCAGAAGTCTATGAAGTGAGGTTTAAGAGTCCGAAGAAAGTCGTCGTCTCTAGGGGTGCATTATTAAGACATATTTAAGAGGTTTCATTGCATCATAAATAAGGTGGGTTGTTACTTTGCAATGTATGTTGAGGCTCTGTAATGCACGTTGTGACTTAGGAAGCAAATTTATTGCAAGGAGCAGGTGACGACTGATGATGGTTGACTCTGGCCAACAACGACATTTGTCAAAGGCGACGGAGGCTAGAAGTACCAGAGGGTGTGGTGGTCGGAGTTGGCAGACGAAAGCAGGAGCCTTTTTTTATCAGTGCTTGCAACGAAAGCAACTGGAGTTGACTGGCAACAGCGGTCCAAGGTGGTAGTGATCGGAGGGGACAACGACTAGAGGATGCTGCGACCTGAGACTTCAGTGGCCTACGACGGTGGTGACCAGATGAAGAGGCAATCCAAAGTGGTGGCAATCAGCCATGGCGGTAGCTAGAGCCAGCAGCCATCAGAAGTGGTGATAACCATAAGAGGCAGTGGTAGTGAGCAGAGTTGTTCAAATTTGCAATGCGGGTTGCAGGGTTGCAACTGTTTCTTCTGCAGGCTCTGGTCTTCCTCTTTCTCAGGGTCTACCTCTCTCTTTCATGAGTAGTTTAGAGCTCTATTTATAGAATCCAAGTTACAAATAAGCAAGGAATCCAGATCATTCTTGATCAGATGACCCAGAGAGATCCTCTTGATTGAACAACATTTGATGGACATTTGAGTGCCTTACTAATGTGAGAATTGAGTGATCCCGGTCTATTTGGATTTCTTGCCGAGATGCTCTATTTGACCGTAATCATGCCATATTTGATGTTTGTTTAACCTTCCACTTATACTAAGCGAGCTTCTAAAAGTGGTTAATAGTTTTGATCCGAGCTTAGCTTGACTCGAATTGGACCGATTTTGGTGCCATTGGGTCTATCTTGTTGAGCTAATCAACTTGACTATAAGTTTATTGAAACACGAATTCAGGATGACTTTTGATCAATGTTGAACATTTCTTGCTCAAAAATTGCCTCAAGAACCATGTTATGCCTTGAGATTTATGTTGGATGTTGAAAATTTATTGATGATGCATCAATTGCCCCCTATTTTCGGGCGAGACCAACTTCGTCATCTGAAAATATCCAAACATAAAACACTTTAAAATTTCAGGATATTTTTATTTATATATGTATGTATGTGTGTGTGTGTGTGTTCACGAGAAATATATGTATTATATATATAGGCCGCAGTTGATCACAAAGATCGTAGTGGTAAGCTGCAATTATATCCATATGCTAAACTTTCTACTACATCCTTTGTGGCCAAACAACACTCCTAAAACAACCATCTAGCAGCCACATGGTCAATTACTACAATCGCTTTCAACTACAACATATACGACAAGTTGATGCTACAACCACTTTCTACAACATTAACAACAGACAACAACCTCCATAGCATTTGACTATGGCCCTTGCAACCTACTCTCATCATGAACTACATTCATTACAGTGAGACTACAGCTATCATCGAGAACCGTATTCATTACAATCAAACTACAACTATTTTTGTACATTTACAATGATCATATTTGTAATTTCATTTTCTCTAATTCAGGCGAAGAGTGGACATGTGTACTCACCATTCATAATGTATTATTCAACTTAGCTAGGCAATGCATTCTTCAAAGTTTTCGATGTAAAATTCGAGTTGGCTCCGTTTGCTTCTTCATTCTATTTAATTATCTGATAGTGTCGGAGTCTCATATAATGCCTAGACACTAAATTTATGGCCCCCGCCCCAGACTCTCCAGCATGCATCATGTACTTAGATCACGAGTATATCATTTTCATATTATTAAAAATATTGATTACACTCTTATCATTAAAAAATTCTAAATTAAAATATAATAAATCATTCAAATTAACATTTATGCTCACACTTTTTAAATGCCCCTATCATGAGAATTCCGTTGTAGATTTTTTTTTTGAAATTATATATTTTTATTAGTTAAAATATAGTGGGAGTTATATCTGGATTGCAATCACATTCATCCGCTTTAGAAATTAATAAAAAGGAATGTACCATTGATTTAAAACCTAAGTTTTATTTCGTACACTTATATATACCACCCAAATATTTCCTATCACATAAAAAATAACATCATTTAACTTCCAAAAAATAAAGATTGTACACAATGCAAAGTTTTCTTATGAGCGCTAATAATTTAGAATAAGGGGCATGTCATTGAATTCAACAACAATAAAGAGTGATTTGATCAGGAACTACCAATTGAAGTCTAACCGAGCAAGTGACTCATCAGAGGTCGACCAATCTGAAGCTAAACCAAGCATGTCAGCTAATCTAAAGTCGACCAACTAGGGGCCGATCGATTCAAGAGTCAAATGATATGAGGGTGGTCCACAAGGTATTTGTTGGAACCTAACCAGCTTATCATTGGCCAAAACATGGTTGATTGGAAAGGAACGGGGGCATGGTTGTTATTTCATAGTAATCCTAGTTTTCTATAAATAAAGAGGCATTAAATGTACTGAGTTTGTTGAAACATGTCAATAACTACTTAGTCTACAGACTCTATCTCTATCTCTCCTCTCGCTCTTTCTACTTTTATGCTTTATTTTTTGGGTGTTATTGACATAAATTTGGGTTCAACAAATATTCTTTTTGATGTAGGTCGAGATATATTTTAAAAAAAGAAAGTTCAAACTTTAACTGAAAATAACCCAAAACTTCAGTTTTAGTAAACTTACAGTTAAACTGACTGGCTCAACTAGACAAACACAATGATACTAAAATTGGTCCAAACTGAGTCAAAATCAAGCCCAGATCGAGCCATTAAGCCTTTTTTGGAAGCTTCTTGTGGCAAGTTGGAAGGTCCAATGAATTCCAAATTTGACAAGCTTACAATTAATGAGATGAATCCAACAAGCCCAATATTTCCCAATTCCAACATTGTTAAGACACTCAAATGTTTAAAAAAAATAGTCTGATCGAGTGAACATGTCTAAGTCACCTGATAGAGTGAAACTTATCCATCCTTATTTGTAGGGAGGTCTCTCCAAGTCTTTATAAATAAAATCCTACCCCATTCATAAAACAGAATGAAAATGGTGAACTAACGGAAGACCTACCTTGGAGGAGTTGAGGTCAAATATTTTACATCAAAGGTCCAACAAATGCCACCAACTCCTACAGTCGCCGACCACTGTCAACCACCACTCTCCGACCGCTATCGAACACCATTGATCGCCTCTGCTCATTGCAATGATGCCCTTCACAAAGTCATGACATGCACTACGTAGTAAAGAAGCATTATGCTGAAAGTAACTTTGTTGAGTAATGATTCATCTTATGGAGCAATGCACCATAAAGTCAATGTAACATTACATTTCAAAGAGGGTGTAAATATGCCCTTAAGATGGTGCGGCTTGTACCCCTTATACAGTGTAGTGATGCACCCCTAAGATGGTGTAATGCAATACCCCGAAGATGGTGCAACGACACACACTAAATACGCTGCAACGATGCACCACGCATATGGTATAATGACATCACCCAAAGATAGTGGAAGGATGTACCCCACAGTACTGTTTACCAAAACTGTGCTCAAGATACAACAACTTTCTCTGAACTCTTGAAGCTCTCTCATTGCAACTCACTACTACAAGTACATGATAAACTACGATTTATGTTATCAACAACTCATTCAAATTCCAATCCCGGTCTTTATGACCTACAAACATTATCACATCTCTTGCAACCCATAACTTCAGCCTCTGTAGCCTTTGGTTTTTGTAGCCTATGAAATTTATCACATCTCATGCAACTCACAACTCTAGCCTCTATAGGCTACATATGTTATCATAGCTCATGCAGCTCTCAGATATGGTCTCTGTAGCTTAAAAACATTATCATAGTTCATGCAGCTCACAAATTTTAATTATGCTACTTACTGACATTATTACAACTCCCAGTTATGACTTATGTGACCAACTATGACTTACATGGTTCATAGCTCATGCAGATCTCAACTCTGACCCTGCAACCTATAAATGTTATTATAACTCCATACTATAACCTTTGTAGCCAAACAACACTTTTGAAGCAATCATTAATGGCTTACATGGTCAACCGCTAACATGAATTTCAACTACGACCTCTATAATAAGCTAATAGTATAGCCACCATCTATAATATTCAAGGTGAAATATTGTCCCATAGTAATAAACTAAAACCTTTGTGGCTTGTTACAACTACTATCGATGAAATACCAATATACATTAACTTTTTAATTAAATTTTCCCTAACTCAAGAGAAGAGTGGGCTTGTACACTCATCATTATAAAGTGGATTATTTCAACTGGTTTAGGTCTCATGATTTTTCCCCTTTCTAGGCTTTTCCACTTAAGAGCATCTGGTATCTCTACCAGACATTTTAATTACCTGAGGGTGTTGGATTTGCATGCAATGTTAGATACTAAATAATCACTCTATCATCATAAATCTTTTGACACACAACAATTTGACATTTTTTTTATGAAAAGAAAAGTCTTATTCAGCATAGTCTTCAAGTCCGAGATGTCAAGATTCATTTTTTTAATGATTTATATCATCCAACATTCAAAGAAATCTCTTTCCACCTATGGTGTATCATTTCTTTATATTTTTTGATGTGAGGGGCAAATTTTATTACATTCCTAAAAGGTCACGTTAACATGCAGAGTAAGATTGTAGTAGGATAACGTTCCAACATCTTGTTTAGACATAAAGTATATGAAAATTACTCCCAGAAGGGAGGCAGCACTCACTTCAATCTTGAAAGATCGTTCACATTAACTTCCTTGACACAATTATGACAGAGTGTTCATCATTTGTCTCATTCATACATTAAGTCTTTAAGAACTGCTTTTTGATTGGAGACTGCCTCATAGCAAATATCGCTTCCTCAACACCCCTCGTTGTACTAGAGTTCTTATATTCAACTAGAACATAAAACTATTCTTCTAAGATTTGATCTATGGGTTGCTTTACAAGCTTGTGTTAAAAACACCCTCATTGGAGACAATAACTTCAAAATTTTGGAGAAAAGTATGGTAATTGTGACTTTTCATTTGAAATACCTTTCCCGCCTCCATATCAATGCAATGACTCGAATTTAAAGCATATCTACTCGTGATTTTAAAGATTTAAGCCACTCACAAATTGATTTACATTGTGCTAAAGTAAGAGAATATTTTTCTTTAGGCTTCAAAAGCTTGCTAGTAATAGTTTTTTGAACCTCCAACTCCCACCTTGTGCAAATCTCCTTCAATATAAGTCTTTTGGAACTATATTTTCTTTTGGATTTGTCTCTTTCAATAATGTTGCAAAAAGATTGAAGCACTCTTAGGGTATATTAAACTCAGTTTTAATTTGTAGTATTTTGAGAGCAACGATAACTCAAAATGAGAGTTTCATCCATCTCACAGTGGCCTAAGAGTAGCATTCATAAAATAATAAAAAGTTTGAGCCTCGTGATTTAGTGTCTCTTCCTGCACTTGACTCGGGTAATGTAGCGTTGTTTTATCAAAGATCATCTCTTAAATTTTACTTGAGTGAAATCTAGGTGGGGGATCATAGCTCATCAAAGGAACTAAGCTAAAGGCTGCAAAGTCAACATCCCCATGCTAAGTCCATATCTAGTAATCATACTGAAAAGCCCAACGGTATAAATCATATCTTACTTCATCAGACATTAAGTGTGTTCAATTCTTATGTTTTGACATAGACATCGAAACCTATCCTCAGATATGTAAGATGGAAGTAGTGATGTTGCAGCCGCAAAGGTCTCTACACCGTTTAAAAACCCTTCGGTGATCCATTTTCTATCTAAATAAAGCCTATTGTACATTCACGATCTTGATTTACAAATATCCACATTTACTTACAAACCTGAAAATAATCAACACATTACAATGTGAATGACTACATAGACTTTAATTTTAGTAGTTGACATAATTGTAAAGTTAGAATAATGGGTTACGAAATTGTTAAAAGAACTCAACGTTTTAGACAGCTCGAAAAACATCAATCGCTCGAAAATTAATTGCTTTGAATTTTGGCTCGAATAGAGATTGGAACGAAATAAATGAGCAAGGCTACGACCCAAAATTTTGGATCAATTTTTTTTCTATCTGACCCAAGTTTGGCTAGAAAGTGGAACGTTAACAGCTTACTACTGTTAGGGCGGTCGAAGATCGACAATCGGTTCAACTTTTTTTCATATTTTTTGATCTGATCTTGTTTTTCACCATAGCTACACTAAACCATTCACTAGTTTATTCATTTCACATTTTCTTTACAAGTGGGAAGTCAATCATACATCTAAGCGATTGGAAGTCAATTCACAGACCTATCCTACATAACACATGTATAACATAAACTTTAAACGTCCTAATTTCTGAACATGTACAACATAAATTCTAAAAGCGCTAAGCCCTAAATTCACATAACTACCCTAAGTGTGAAATCATATTGTGAATCAATCCTACTAAATTTTGATCTGACATGATGTGGATCATTAATTGGCTTAAGCCCTAACTATAGATAAGAAATTCTACTCTCAATTCTTATGTAATTACATATCTAACACCTAAACTTCTATTTTTTGCAAACAAACAACCTTACATGTACACAAAAAGTTGTATTAAAATGCGAAGTGTAAGTGTTAGATATAAAAATACATAGGAATTTAGTGGTATATATGTAATTTTTTTGACTTTCTATGCTACAAATGCCAAAATAAGGAGAAAGCGAGACAAAAAATTTGACTTTATATGCCACAAAAGCCAAAATTGGAAAAATTAAACCATTGTAATCTTTTGAGACAAATAATTATTAAATTTGATTATAAATTAAGCATTTTTCTCCATTGCGTCTTATTGAGTGTCATATTTTCATTTGATTAATTAAGATCAATTTTTATACAAAATGCCCAAGTTTTTCTTGGTCTGCCTCTACCTTTCTTAACATAAGTCGAGTTTAAAACATCTACACTCGTAATGGGATCATCAGGTAGTCAACGTCTAATGTGACCAAAACATCTATGACGACACTCTAATTTTGTCCGCCACTGGAGCAACACCAACCCTTATTACGCATATTATCTCTAACAACAACAATAACAAGCCTTTATCCCACAAAGTGGGGTCTTCTACATTTATCCTTTTTCTCCATTGTGTCCTATTGAATGTCATATTTCATTTAATTCTAATCACTTAAGAGCATTTAATATACAAAATGCCCAAGCCTTTCTAGGTCTACCTCTACATTTCTTAACATAAGTCGAGTCTAAAACATCTACTCTCCTAACCGGATCATCAGATGGTCGACATTTAATGTGACCAAACCATCTAAGACCTTTCTCTCTAATTTTGTCTCTTATTGGTGCTGCACCAACCCTATCATGGATACATTCATTTTGCATTTTGTTTCTAAGTGTCACAACACTCATTCACCGAAGCATTCTCATCTAGGGCAATACTTAACCTTCTATTTGTTCCTCTTTTAAAGGCCAACACTCTGTGTCATGGAACATTGCAAGTCTCATCACCATTTTATAAAATTTTCCTTTCTTTATAAAGCAGTGCTTTTCTATCACACAATAGGTCTCAAGCATTCCTCCACTTTAACAAACCAACATGATATCTACTAACAACATCCCCATATATAACACCATCACTTTGAACAATAGACCCGAGATATCTAAAATGTTCACACATTTTAATGATTTGATCACCCATAATTACAACTCTGCCACTAGAGCTATTACTACTAAAATAACATTCCATGGATTCTGTTTAAGTTCTACTCAAACGAAGGCCTTTAAATTTTGATGTAGACCTTCATAATTCATTTTTTTCCTAAACTTTTTCTCTAGTCTTATCCATAAGAAGGATATCACTGAAGAAAAGCATACACCAATGTACATCCTTCTGTAAATTTAGTAAGAGCATCCATAACTAAAGTAAAAAAGATAAGTTAGGAGATAATTGAGATTGAAAGAATTGGTGTTCAAAATTATTAAAGAAAAGCTTAACTATAAATAGTAATCCTCAATAAAATAAAATAAAAAGAAAAATAAAAAACAAAAATAAAAGTTGAAAAGACTCGAGCTATAAGAAAATAGGAGCTTTAGAGAAGAAATTTGAGATTAAACTTAAATTTAAAATTGGTACCAATCCCCCTTTCTAAAAGTCAAAGAATCAAAAACCTCCTTAATTATAAATTTAGAATATTATATTCAAGAAGATAATAATTGAATTAATATTATTTAGTTGATAAGCTCAATTAGAGTATATACAATTAAGAATTGATATTNAACAATTAAGAATTGATATTATATTAGTCAACCAAATATAAGTGACTTATGAAAATTTATATAAAAAGGTATTAAAATAAGTTATGTAAGGATATTAAATCTTTAGAAGATGTTTGTAACAGCTTTAGTGTATTATTTGCCTACTTAGATGAAGTGGGGTGTGTGAGAGTGAGTGATTTTTAGAGTGAGTGTTAGTGATATTATTAATTGTAAGAGTGTGCAAGTGCATGCAAAAGGAGTTACATTCTAAGAGGAAGAATCCTTGTAGACCAAAGCAAGAATTAATAGGGCTTGAACATTCTTAATTTTCTATTAACTTGAGTTTACTTTTGTTAATAGAATTTGTTTTGTGTTCATCTCTTGTGTTTAGGAACTAAAACTTTTTCTCCTTCGGATTGGTAATCTAGGAACTTATTGATATCCATGTTGTGTGATTTTTAGAATCTTATTGGGATTGTTGATATGTTAACTTTGCATACCTAATTTATTTATAAATTTACCGCTTTGAATAATAAAACTTATTGTGATCTAGGATAATAAAGAATGTTAGTAGAAAAACTAAGTTAACACAAACTTTTCTAGGAGGATAGGACAATCGCTTTTAGGATAGTGCGATCATTAGAGAAACACGGAACTCTGAGAGTTTGTACATGATTTAGGAAACTATATTATAATATGATACTTCAAGACTTCTTATGACCGTAGAAGAGGCTAAGTAGTAGATTTGCTTTTATTTGTCAACTACATTTGAATCAAATGGATATACTTATGTTTCATAGGTCCAATTCATGGAGGTACTCTCGCTCGTTAGAAAACCCTACTCTCAACACTAAGTTTTACTTTGCAAAATTAGGTTTTAGAACATTTTAAAAAACTCACAAACTTCCAACACATCAAACTAAACCTAGGAGTAGTAAATTAAAAAATTTATCTCCTTACAAAATTAACTCGTTATCTATGAGATCAATACACTGACTTTTGAATCTGTATACTATTTGATAAATATGTACATTTGTGTGATTTATGTGTATTTCACCGGAATGCGGATAACACTTGTTAAACATACATGAACTCTTCAGATTAAAAATAATAATAATATGAACCAATGAGAAGGCTACAATGATACAAGCATGATTATCAAAGGGTAATTATACCATATATTGACACCTAAAAGTATTCGCAGAGATCTGCAATCCAAACAAGCTTAGAGAAATCCACATGTTCAGTTTGTTCGCAACAAATATGGTTCATTCAGGTGCGCACCACATTTATTAGGAGCCATTTGTTGACCCATTTATGTGTTTCATTAATCTAATTGAGGAAACAGGACGAGGATAACAAGCATCAAACTCGATGTCCCATAAATCAAGAGTAGTTCACTTTGAACATAGCTGACACTAGCCAAATGTTATCCAATCGTTAAATGGATCACACGAGCAGGTCTGAATTGTCGTGATAGTTCAAATGAGCCTATTCACACCAAAAGTAGGCTCCATTTTCTGCGTTGACTGATCATCAAATATTCCTGCTATTTGAATATTATATAAATTTAATATGTATTTTTATATTTAAATATCAACGTTAATATATATTACAGATTAATAAATTTATGATATATATTATTAAACTTATAAATTCAAATTTTCCTATGATAATTTACATATTAGTTGAATTTAACAAGGCAATCATCAAGTGCCAAAATTTTTTAGGCTACGCGTCAAACAAAATTAGAAGTATACGAGTCTTGCGACAAACAAAATAAAGGGGAGGGCAAAGTTTTGAAATAGGGCGCTTCCTCTCAGATTTTTGTTAAAATGTGAACTCTCCCAATCTCTGTCTCTCTCTCTTGTCCCCATTATTAGGCATGGCAGAACAAAATAAATTGAAGGAAAATACTAAATAAAGAATAAATCTCTTGCCAAGGGCCATCAAAAAAGCTCGTTGTTCGCGAACATCTCATGTTTGACTCGTTAAGTAACTCGTGTTCGGCTCGTTCGTTAAACAAACGAGTCGAACATGAACATGTTTTTAAAGCTCAAATTATAAACGAGCTGAACACGAACAACTGTTTGTTCGCTCGTGTTTGGCTCGTTTTAACTCGAAATAAAAAAATATATATATGTATTATTTATATAATAATTTATTATATGTATTATTTATATAATAATTTATTATATGTATTATTTATATAATAATATATTACATTTATTTATATCTAAGTTTAAATAGTAACAGCTTGTGTGGTGATGTGGTTATCCATGTCTGAATTCAACACTCTACATCTATTTTTTCAATTTAATTATAACGAGTCAATTTCGAGCCGAAAACGAACACACTGTTCATGAGCCGATTTCAAACACGAGCCGAGCCTGAGCTCGAGGCTGGTTTACAGCCTTAGCCATAACTCTCGTCTCTCTCTTGTTGTCCGGATGCAATCACAACGGTACACGACGACCCATTTAAATTATTACAATGTATGATCACCACAAGTAATATTTTCTATCTCCTTTTATTATTTTCATTTTTTTCTTTCCCGATGGCACCAGCCTCCCTCGCCTTCCATCCCATGCAGCACAGCTCTACACTCGACCTCAAGTACACAAGAAACACAAACCGGTTTGCTTCCCTTTACCCGCCCATATCTCATATGTTACCTCCTTCACGTGCCTCCTCCAAGCTATCCCAATCTGCTACCCACACAAGTGCATCCTATAACCAGATCTTCTAACCCCATTAGAAGTTCTATTTTTGAACCAGCATTGAGTTCTGGCTGCTTCAAGTTCGTGTTCGTTGGCCAATGTCATACTGCGAATAATCCATGTCATTTTCCTCATTACCTCCCTCATAAACCCACCTTCATTCTCTCTTTCTTATTACTCTCTCTAAGGAGATCTGAGAGTCAAAAAAAGAAAAATAAAAAAGGAAGAAAGAAAATATTCCCTCAAAATCCATGCCAAGGTCTTCGCATCGTTGACGTCTATCTCACAAGGGTATAAAATACTGTTCTCTGGACTCTCAAAATATCGATTGCAACATGTTTGGCACATCTACATAACTCTGTACAAGTTTTTTAGAGCATGGTGGGGTTAAGCTCGTACGTGAAGTTTGAGTCACTGTTATTATTTCAAAAAATCTCCAAATACCTATTTACGACATGTTCAGTGCGTTGAGTTGAATCTTATATATGCTTTTTGTCAAGTGGTGAGGGGAGACTTATACACGACACTGACACTGACACTGACAACGTGGTAGGCATTTCAAAATTTATGTACTTATACACAGTTTTCATAGCATGGCAGGTGACGAAGACAAGTCTGTAGGGTCATACCACACATCCGCAATTTTAGTAGCATTGTGGGCAGAAAAAAATTTGCGTACATAAGTATGTAACCTACAAATAGGTTACAGGGAAGATTTTAAGAGGTTATAAACGCGTTATACCCCCTGTAACCTCCCTATAACCTACATGTACCTTCGAGTAAGTTCCACACTTCTGTTTTCATATATAGGTAGGTTACAGGGAGGTTACAGGGTGTATAACGCGGTTATAACCTCCTGAAATCCTCCCTGTAACCTGTTTGCAGGTTGCAGACGTACGCAGCTCTGCGTACATCTTATGTACGCAAATTTTTTCCCCAGCCAAACTTTATCGACGTAGCCCCCTCATGGGAATGACGTCGGGAGACGGTTGAAATACTATCAAAATTTTGTTTTAATGTTATTTACAAATAACAATTGAACTGAACTTACTTGAATCAAAATTCAATATAAATGAAGGTTCCTAAACTATACTTTAAGGATTGACATCGTTATTTGAATAAAAAAATTAAGATAAATGGAACTTGCATAAAGCATATAGAAAACTTGATAGCTTATCAACAAGCACCGATGAAGCCTATAACAAACTGGGCAAGTCCACCCCTCTTACTAATAGGGACTGAATTGACATCAGCAATGCTCATTTGAATGCTTAAATGACTAGGTTCAATTAAATATCAAGATAAGCATTTCAATCATTCCACGTAGATGGTCGTGTTCGATGCAAATCTCAACTGGAGGTGTTTATCCTAAAATCAAAAAGACTACAAAATATTAAAAACTTTATAATATATAAATGATATTTATCAATTAAAAGCTAAGAGAAAAACCCATTTACCCTCCATGATCATTTGTTGAGGGTAACAACTCTATTATTAAGACCATAAAAATTCAATATTATATTATGTATAATACTAAATTCAAACTCAAAATGTCATGTTCGTGTGATTTTATCGTCAAATGGTACCATAAAGAAACAGTTAAGACCAGAGCCCTTTGACCGGGTAGTTTATTGTCAAATGACATCATTATGTTAAGATCACAGATGTATCTTATATGTTCTTTAATGATAATTTTCCCCTGTGAGCTGTAAATTATATATTTGATAGGGCATGAAGCCCACTATAGGATAAGAATAACTTTGATTAATACTCTTAGATAAATATTCACCCCAAGTCTATAAGGTTCTCTTGGACAAAGCGACCCATGGTTGCTGACAACCATGGTTGCTGACAATGAACCTTCTATCAGCTCAAGTTGATTACTTCCTCTAAGTAAATCAGGGACCATGCAACCCAAGACGATGGAACAATGAGACATGATCATGTGTCATCATTTCCCTCGCCATTCACTCTATGCTCGCGGTGATAATTTTATAATTTTAAAAATCCTAAATTTGTTGCTACTATATGCTAAGTATAAATGCTTAATGACTATCCTTAATCAAAAGTGTTCTTCTGTTATCAGGAGTGATAATTAATCATAAGGTCTTGCTGCTATGGGAAACCTCAAACCCCAGATCATAAAATGCTCACAAAATGTGTACGTAATATGTAGGTAGTGTCTTATGTACTATCTCATTTGCCTTTTGAAAATTTGACTAAGAAACTTATGATAAGCTCCCTTATCCTCATTTATCATATTTCTTTTTGAGGGATGCTAGGGTATTTCAAAATTTTTCAGAGCCCATAAGTGTGAACCATTATCAAGCTTATAGAATACCTTACCCATTTCTTAAAATAAGCTATCATTTGAATCTCCTTCCATATAGAAGAGGAATGAGTAATATTGATATTATGTTCCCCTCCCTGATCTCCGTTTATTTCTATTATTTCTTTTGAGAAAAGAAGCCCAAAAAGTGGCTATTTTATTGAAATAAATGGGAAATTCTTTGTTTGCTTAGCTCGTACTCCCTAGTCCTCTTCTAGCAGGCAAATCTCGCAAAAAATTTAAAACTATGAGTATAGCTCCAAATCGCTACATTCTGCCTTATTTAGGTCTGTTTACCAAAAAATGCAGTACTTTGATGCCAACTAGGCACGTCGCGGAAATGGGGCTCTTAAAAAATTATGTACTCCATATAGAGAGAAAAACATCACGACACCATCCATGAGCACCATAACACAATTGATATGAATAAATAAGCCATCAAGAATGACAAAAAAGCATCATGGTGTCTATCATTAGTGTTGTGATTCCATGGATATAGCTAAATAGTCTCCTAAATGAAGAGTGGAGTGTTATGACATCGTAAAACACAATGCCGTGATACTAATTTTTGTATAGAAGCCCATAACGTAACCTTTTGGCATCACCAGCGGTGGCACGTTAGTGTTGGACCCTATTGAAGAAGGTTAATTATCGACATCTGAAGCATCGTGGTGAAACTAAGAAAAAAAACAACACCATGACACAACAATAGTGGCAAGTACAACTTCAAGGCAATTTCTTGAGGTGATTGAGACAGTCTCCTAACATGTATGTTGCACAAGAAATTATGCCAATAAATTCTAATTTAAATAATAAAAACCAGCGCACCATCTTGCAAGCAAATGCCTTGGAATAAGAATTTTCCAAGTCAATTTCATTTTGCAATTCTAGCTCAAATTAAGAGGCTCGTTCCACCTATTCTTTTTAAGGAGAGTGGTCATTGCTAGGGATATGAATTTAGCTCAAAGAGAGCTAAAAAATTGATTTGAATTTTAGCTCAAATCGAAATACATGAGCTGAGCTACGAGCCAAAATTTTGGATTGAATTTTTTTCGAGCCGACCCCAACTTAGTTTGAAATTGGAACGTTGACAGCCTTACTAATGTTAAGGCTGCAAATTTAGAGAATTTAGCTTGAAGATCGTTAATCACTTAATAATTGATTCAAATTTTGGCTCGAATCAAGACGGATCAAAATGAACAAGCTGATGAGCTATGAGCCAAAATTTTGGATCAAAATTTTTTTAAGCCAATTTTGTCGAGCCCAGCTCAGCTTGAAATCGGATCGTTAACAACCCTAATCAATGCTCAAGATATAAAGTGACATCTTAGATATCCCTCCATTAAATAGCAATCTTAGAATTGTAGGGTTGATTTTCTCAATGATGAATATAATAGTAGAAATAGAACTTAGAAAAAGAATTAGACAATTTTTTATAGATCTTATATTGAAATATATCTTCTAAAGAAAAGAAATTATTCTTCCAACCTTATAGTCAACTATTGATTCTATCAAATAAAGAAGAGTAATTATTTTCTTGACATTTATCAGCTTTTAGAGGAAGACTGAGATAAGTCAGAGGGAAAGATTGACCAAATGAAAATATGTTGAGATTTTCATACATATTTTACACTGATTTGATGATATTGCACTTTAAAGAAAGATATTTTTGATGTTTTGTTGCAGGTATGTTGAATTATGGTCATTGGAGCAAAAAGATGCAAAAATGAGC
>JXCR01131559.1:214254-226227 GCA_002079205.1 Phalaenopsis hybrid cultivar
ATCTTGGATCTTTTGCCCCTAGGCACCTCCAAATTACCTAACTGCCCTTGGGATCTAAATTTGGCAAAAATTTCCAAATTTTGCCAAAATAACTAAAATTGATCAAAACCTATGTCAAACACCTTGAATACCTCTAAATTTGCCAAAACTGACAAAAATGGCCAAATTACCAAAATGCCCCTCCATGACTTAAAAATTTAAAAATTCCAAAAAATTCCCAATAAATCCCAATAAATCCAAAGTATTCCCAATTTCATTTTTTCCAACTACACTTTGGTCCAATTTGGTCAATTTGACCATCTTTGACAAAATCCCCAAATTAGCCCCAATATTGGCTAACACCTCAAATCTCAACAATTGAATGCCTTAGATCTCAAATTGGCATCCAATTTTTTGTTGAAAATACTTTATAAGGTCATTTTTGACCAAACACAACAATCAATTTGAGTTCAGCCCAAAGCTAGCTCAAGTTTGACCCAAGTTTAGCCCTACATGCTTAACTTAAGTCTAAATCCTACCCATCAAAATCCATCCAAATTGACCACCAAATCAACTTCAAAACAACTTTAATCCTTCATAAACCAAAATCCATTCAAATTAACCATCAAATCAACTTCATTCATTCTTCATGGAAGTTGTCCATAATGATGTTTTACACCAAATAAAATAATCAATTTGAGCTTAGTCCAAAGCTAGCTCAAGTTTGACCCAANATATGTCCATTAGAGTGTAGAGAGTATAATTTAGGGTTAGTATTGTGAGGAATTATTAAATAGATTGTAAGAGTGGAAGGAAAGTGAGAGATTTCTTCCTCCTTGCCACTTCGAAGGAGAATTCTGTGTATTGTAAAGAAAGGAAAAGATTCAGAGGAACTTGAGTTTGCTTGGGGAGGAATTAGAGATAAGTTGTATTTACTTATTGAAGTTTGTATGACTTCGTTTTTATATATAAATTCCAAATTTTGTCGTATATTCTCAATGAGTTCTGAGTAGTTTTCTCTGTCTTTCTCCTTGTCTTAAGATTTTGTGAAATGGTGATTTAAATTGGTTGTGCCATGAGAATATTAAAGAAGTTGTGATGATCTTTTAACTTCAATCTTAATTTACTTTAAATCTGGCTAATTGATTTGTTAAAATATGTTGAGTTTTACAACTAAAGTGAAGATTACATCAAGAATTAAATTTGATTTGTTAAAATATGTTGAGTTTTACAACTAAAGTGAATATTACATCCAAGATTCAGGGATAAATTTGTTAAAATATGTTGAGTTTTACAACTAAAGTGAAGATTACATCCAAGATTCAGGGAGTAATTTGTTAAAATATGTTGAGTTTTACAACTAAAGTGAAGATTACATCCAAGATTTAGGGAGGTTAAGCCCTTGGAAGTTGGGTGCAAATAAATAGGGAAATAATATTATCGGGCATAGATTTGGATTCCTTGAAAGTTGGGTGCAAATAAATAGGGAAATAAAAATTATCGGGCGTAGAATTGGAGATCTCTTGGAAGTTGGGTGCAAATAAATAGGGAAATAATATTATCGGGCGTAGAATTGGAGATTTTCAAAGCCCTCGGAAGTTGGGTGCAAATAAATAGGGAAATAATATTATCGGGCGTAGAATTGGAGATTTTAGATTAGAAGTTGGGTGCAAATAAATAGGGAAATAAAATTATCAGGCGTAGAATTGGAGATTTTAGAGGAAAGTTGGGTGCAAATAAATAGGGAAATAAAATTATCGGGCGTAGAATTGGAGATTTTAGAGTGAAAAGTTGGGTGCAAATAAATATGGAAAAAAAATTATCGAGCGTAGAATTGGAGATTTTAGAGTGACAGACTAAAATCCCCAATTTGGTGCAAATAAATAGGGAAATAAAAATTATCGAGCGTAGAATTGGAGATTTTAGAGTGGAAAGCTAAAATCCTCAATTTGGTCCTATCATTTGGGTGTTGAAGTGTAGATGTTAGCCCTCAGGCAACTAAAATCTTTTAATTTTGTCATATCGTTTGGGTGCTGAAGTGTAGATGTTAGCCCTCAGGCAAGGGGAACGTGGGAGATCCAAAGTGAGAGTCGGTATCCTCCCAGCCTAGCCGCAGATTCAGTAACCAAGCATAGGATTAGTCAATGTTCTTTGCTGGTATCCTCCCAGCCTAGCCGCAGATTCAGTAACCAAGCATAGGATTAGTCAATGTTCTTTACAGTATCCTCCCAGCCTAGCCGCAGATTCAGTAAACAAGCGTAGGATTAGTCAATGTTCTTTATAACTGGACCAAAGAGTGAAGAATATGATTGCTCCTATTTGGCACATACAATATTTAATGCATCTCATTCCTTTACAGCATCCTCCCAGCCTAGCCGCAGATTCAGTAAACAAGCGTTGGTCCAAAGGGTAAAGAATAGGTATGCTCCTATATGACAAAATATAATTTAAACTGATTCAATTTATCCATTCATTTAAATTTCTTGACAAGGAGAATGATTCTTTCTTTTAAATTGAACTTCACATTAGAAACTTTATTAGTAGAATTAGTTAATTAAAAGTTTATTAAAATTAATTTTTATTTCAATTGCCTATTAGTAATAAATATGTAAATTGAACTATATTGTTGTGATTAAGTATTGATTTTTTAAATCTTAGTTCATAGCCTCTAATATTACTCCCTGTAGGATCGATATCCAGGACTCCATTAGAGCCTTATATTACTAGAGCAATACGTATACTAGCGTTGATAAGTGTGAATTTGCAATTATTGAATATTTTATACACATCTTTATCAAATCTATAACCATTGTCAAGTTTTTAGCGGCGTTGCCGGGGATTTAAACCTTCTAGCAGCAGTATCAAATTCTTATACTTTTAAGCATATATAAAGTCGCTGTCAAGTTTTTGGCGCCGTTGTCGGGGAGTAAAAATTAGATTTTTAAAAAAAATCATAATTAGAGTAACAAACAAATTAGGACTATTAGAAAACTTTTTACTTGAATTGCAACTTATTTTCATATTTAGTTAACTGTTTTTCTGTGTACGGATTTCAATTGTATGCGTAAATTTGGACCTGAAAATCTTATACCTTACGATTCAGAATTAGAATGCACTGTTAGAAGAATTAAAAAACTAAGAAAAGAAACTAGAAATCCTGACACAATGAAAAATAATGTGAACAATCAATGAATAGAAAATTAACATCAACCTAGACCTCTATGAGATTATGCAAATCCTACAGCAAATGAAATTCACTTATCTATCCAAAATCCTGATGTACTAATTCATTTGAGCTTAAACCTACTATTATCCAAATGGTACAAAATAATCAATTCAAAGGTACACCAAATGAAGATCCTAATTTAAATCTTAAACCTGCTATTATCCAAATGGTACAAAACAATCAATTCGGAGGTACACCAAATGAATGCTTAAACCTGCTATTATCCAAATGGTACAAAATAATCAATTCAGAGGTACACCAAATGAAGATTACAGCAGATGAGATTCACTTATCTATCCAAAATCCTGATGTAGCTGCTAATTCATTTGAGCTTGAACTTTTATCATGAACACCAACCTAGACCCCTACGAGATTATGCAAATCCTACAACAGATGAAATTCACTTAATCTAGACCCTTAAGAGATTATGCAAATCCTACAGCAGATGAAATTCACTTATCTATCCAAAATAGATGTAGCTGCTAATTCATTTGAGCTTAAACCTGCTATTATTCAAATGGTACAGAACAATCAATTTGGAGGTACACCAAATGAAGATCCTAACTAATTCATTTGAGCTTAAACCTACTATTATCCAAATGGTACAAAATAATCAATTCAAAGGTACACCAAATGAAGATCCTAATTTAAATCTTAAACCTGCTATTATCCAAATGGTACAAAACAATCAATTCGGAGGTACACCAAATGAATGCTTAAACCTGCTATTATCCAAATGGTACAAAATAATCAATTCAGAGGTACACCAAATGAAGATTACAGCAGATGAGATTCACTTATCTATCCAAAATCCTGATGTAGCTGCTAATTCATTTGAGCTTGAACTTGCTATTATCTAAATGGTACAAAATAATCAATTCGGAGGTACACCAAATGAAGATCCTAATTTACACATCGCAATATCCAAATTATAAAAAACAATCAATTCAGAGGTACACCAAATGAAGATCCTAATTTACACCTCGCTAATTTTTTAGAACTTTGTGCTACCTTTAAATATGCTAGAGTTTCGAACGATGCTGTTAGACTTAGACTTTTTTCTTTTTCACTTAGGGATAAGACTAAGATGTGGTTAAATTTGTTAGCACCTGGATCTATTAGAACTTGGGGAGAACTTTCACAGAAATTTCTATCCAAATATTTCCCTCTATCCAAAACTGCTAAACTTAGAAATGACATAACATCATTTTGTCAGATTAATGGAGAGTTAGTATATGAAGCTTAGGAGAGATTTAAGGATCTTCTTAGGAAGTGCCCACATCATTCGTTACCATATTGGTTGATAATTCAAACTTTTTACAATGGAATAGTGGGATATCTTAGATTAATTATAGATGTTGCGGCTGGTGGTTCTTTAATGTCAAAACCTTTTGATGAGGCTTATTTGTTAATAGAAGAGATGACTACCAACAATTTTCAATGGTCCACTGAAAGGGTAAATCCTAAAAGAGTAGCTAGTATCCACGAATCTGATGCAATATCTATGTTAGCTTCGCAGATTGCTGTAATATGAAAGAAATTAGATCATTATGTAATGAATTATTCTCCTACACCTACTATGATGGAAGAGAATTCATCTTGGCAATTTGTGGATGTTCAAACTTCTTATGAGAATTTAAATGTTATTAACAATAGACCCAACAATCCTTATTCAAACTATTATAACCCAGGTTGGAAGAGTCATCATAACTTTAATTGGAATAACAATTCTTCTACAAATCAATAATGGACAAACAACCCAGTAAACTCATTGGGAAATTCAACCAACCAAGGAAATGTTAATTATAGACCTACTTATCCTACAGGATTTAACAGGAACACTCAATTTAAGGAAAAGAAGTTGTCTATGGAAGAGCTAATATTGAACATGGGTCAACAATTGCAGAATCAAGGAAATCAATTACAAATTCAAGGAACCAGTTACAAAATGTGTCAACAATTGCAGAATCAAGGAAATCAATTATAAATTCAAGGAAATCAATTACAAAATCAACAAGAATATTGAAAATCAATTGAGGCATATCGCTACTGCGCTTAGTAACCAAACATTGGGAACTTTTCCTAGTATTGTGGAACCAAATCCTAACGATCAAGGAAAAGAACAGGCAAAAGTGATACAATTACAAAGTGGAAAAGAATTGGAAATAAGAGTGCAGAAATAAACGGAAACTAAAAAAGAGAAAGTGGATACAGAAAAAGAAAAGGATTTTGAATACCCAGATTTAGAATATCCACTTACACCAATGAAAATTACTGTGGAGAAACCTCCACCGCCATTTTTCAAAGACTGAAGCAACATAAACAGAATAAAAAATTTTCAAAATTTTTAGAAATTCTTAAGAAGTTAACGGTGAATAAGCACGACAAAAAGAATAAACAATTTTCCAAGTTTATATAAATTTTAAGAAATTAATGGTATATATTCCTTTCGTAGAAGCTTTAGAGCAAATGCCCAATTATGTGAAGTTTATGAAAGATATTTTGAACAAGAAAAGGAAGTTCATTGATAATGAGGCTGTTGCACTTAGCGAAGAGTGTAGTGCAATTAATCTTCGTAGAAGCTTTAGAGCAAATGCCCAATTATGTGAAATTTATGAAAGATATTCTGAACCTTAGAGCAAATGCCCAATTATGTGAAATTTATGAAAGATATTCTGAACAAGAAAAGGAAGTTGTAAAATTTATGAAAGATATTCTGAACAAGAAAAGGAAGTTCACGGATAATGAAACTGTTGCACTTGAATAGTGTAGTGCAATTATTCAGAAAAAGCTTCCTGAAAAATTAAATAGGTAGTTTCACTATACCGTGTGCTATCGCTGAAAAATTTTATGGAAGAGCTTTATGTGATTTGGGAGCCAGCATTAATCTTATGCCTGACAGCTTCACTATACCATGTGCTATTGGTGAAAAATTTTATGGAAGAGCTTTATGTGATTTATTTAGAGAAGAGTGTAGTGCAATTATTCAGAAAAAGCTTCCTGAAAAATTAAAAGATCCAGGTCTGTTGCACTTAGCGAAGAGTGTAGTGCGATTATTCAGAAAAAGCTTCCTGAAAAATTAAAAGATCCTGGTAGTTTCACTATAACGTGTGCTATCGGTGAAAAATTCTATGGAAGAGCTTTATGTGATTTTGGAGCCAGCATTAACCATAGTTTCACTATACCGTGTGCTATCGGTGAAAAATTCTATGGAAGAGCTTTATGTGATTTGGGATCCTGGAAGTTTCACTATACCGTGTGCTATCGGTGAAAAATTCTATGGAAGAGCTTTATGTGATTTGGGAGACTGTATTAATCTTATGTCTCTATCAATTTTCAAAAGATTAGGATTAGGAGAAGTCTCACCTACTTCTGGTAACTCTTCAGCTATATCAATTTTCAAAAGATTAGGATTAGGAGAAGTCTCACCTACTTCTGTAACTCTTCAGTTATCGGATCGATCAGTTACATATCCTAAGGGAGTTATAGAAGACGTGTTAGTAAAAGTTGACAAATCTTAGGAGAAGTCTCACCTACTTCTGTAACTCTTCAATTAGCAGATCGATCAGTTACATATCCTTAGAAGACGTGTTAGTAAAAGTTGACAAATTTATCTTTCCGGTGGATTTTATTGTCTTAGATATGATTCTTCAATTAGCAGATCGATCAGTTACATATCCTAAGGGAGTTATAGAAGATGTGTTAGTAAGGATAAATTATCGTTCAGTTACATATCCTAAGGGAGTTATAAAAGATGTGTTAGTAAAAGTTGATAAATTTATCTTGTTCAGTTACATATCCTAAGGGAGTTATAGAAGATGTGTTAGTAAAAGTGAACAAATTTATCTTTCTTACAGTTACTTATCTTAAGGGAATTATAGAAGATGTGTTAGTAAAAATTGATAAATTTATCTTTCCTATGGATTTTATTGTTTTAGATATGAGGGAAGATAAAGAAATACCTATAATTTTAGGGAGACCTTTTTTAGCTACTGGAAGAGCTATGATAGATGTTCANACAACCTAGTGAACCCATTAGAAAATTCATCCAACCAAGGAAATATAAACTATAGACCTTCTTATCCTTCAGGATTTAACTTCAACACTCAAATTAAGGAGAAGAAGTTGTCTATGGAAGAGCTGATATTAAACATGGTCAACAATTGGAGAATCAAGGAAATCAATTACAAATTCAATGAAATCAATTACAAATTAAGGAACTGCTATTAAGAATATTGAAAGCCAATTGGGACTTATCGCTACTGTGCTTAGTAACCGAACATTAGGAACTTTTCCTAGTACTGTGGAACCAAATCCTAAAGATCAAGGAAAAGAACAAATCAAGGCGATATAATTATGAAGTGGAAAAGAATTGGAAACAAGGGTGCAAAAAGAAACTGAAACTGAAACAGAGAAAATGGATATCGAAAAAGAAAAGGATCATGAGCACCCAAATTTAGAGTACCCATTTACACCAATGAAAATTACTGTGGAGAAACCTCCACCACCGTTTCCTTAAAGATTGAAGCAACACAAACAGAATAAACAATTTTCCAAATTTTTAGAAATTCTTAATAAGTTAACGGTGAATATTCCCTTCGTTGAAGCTTTAGAGCAAATGCCCAATTATGTGAAATTTATGAAAGATATTCTGAACAAGAAAAGAAAGTTCACCGATAACAAAATTTTTGCACTTAGTGAAGAGTGTAGTGGAATTATTCAGAAAAAGCTTCCTGAAAAAATTAAAAGATCCTCACAGTTTCATTATACCATGTGCAATTGGTGAAAAATTTAATGGAAGAGCTTTATGTGATTTGGGAGCCAGCATTAATCTTATGCCTCTATCAATTTTTAAAAATTAGAATTAGGAGAAGTCTCACCTACTTCTGTAACGCTACAGTTAGCGGATCGTTCAGTTACATATCCTAAGGGAGTTATAGAAGATGTGTTAGTAAAAGTGGATAAATTTATCTTTCCTCTGGATTTCATTGTTTTAGATATGGAGGAAGATAAAGAAATACCTATTATTTTAGGGAGACCTATTTTAGCTACTGGAAAAACTATAATAGATGTTCAAAAATGAGAATTAACTATGAGAGTTAATGATCAAGAAGTGACTTTTAACATGTAGATGTTCAAAAAGGAGAATTAACTATGAGAGTTAATGATCAAGAAGTGACTTTTAACATTTGAAATCTATGAAATACTCTGCTATTGAAAGAGATAATGAATGTTTTCGCATGGAAATTAGTGAACATCTGAAATCTATGAAATACCCTGCTGGATGAGAGTTAACGATCAAGAAGTGACTTTTAACATTGCAAAATCTATGAAATACCCTGCTATTGAAAGAGATAACGATCAAGAAGTGACTTTTAACATTGCAAAATCTATGAAATACCCTGCTATTGAAAGAGATAAGGAGAATTAACTATGAAAGTTAACAATCAAGAAATGACTTTTAACATTGTGAAATCTATGAAATACCCTGCTGTTGAAAGAGATAATTGGTCAAGAAGTGACTTTTAACATTGCGAAATCTATGAAATACCCTGTTGTTGAAAGAGATAATGCTGCATGAAAATTAGTGAACATCTATTGAACGAGCATTTTAAAGAATATTTTGAAGANTACCTATAAAGGATACCTTTTTTTAGTTACTGGAAGAGCTATGATAGATGTTCAAAAGGGAGAATTAACTATAAGAGTTAACGATCAAGAAGTGACTTTTAACATTGCGAAATCTATGAAATACCCTACTGTTGAAAGAGATAATGAATGTTTCTGCATGAAAATTAGTGAACATCTATTGAACGAGCATTTTAAAGAATATTTTGAAGAGAAAAAAGATTTTGAAGATAAATATGAAGTTATTTTGGACAAAATAGAAAATGAAGAATTAGATTATGTTCAGGAAAGATTTGAAAAGTTGGATATTACAGGAAATGCTGATAAGAATCTAGTTTCGTCAATTATAAAACCAACTGAACTTGAGTTGAAAATATTGCCTAACCACTGAAGTATGTGTTTCTGAGAAAGTCATCTACATTACCTGTTATTATATCTTCAGAGTTAAATGATTTGCAAGAGCAAAGAATTTTGGATACATTAAAAAGATATAAGAAAGTTTTTGGTTAGACCTTAGCTGATATTAAAGGAATCAATCCTTCAATCTGTATGCATAGAATTATACTGGATGAACAATATAAACCAAGAGTTGATCCACAAAGGAGATTAAACTCAATGATGAAAGAAGTAGTCAAGAATGAAATTTTGAAATGGTTGGACACTGAAATTATATATCACAATGGTTAAAGAAGTAGTCAAGAAGGAAATTTTGAAATGGTTGGACACTGGAATTATATATCCTCTTTCAGACAG
The DNA here is from genome assembly GCA_002079205.1 of Phalaenopsis hybrid cultivar. Taxonomy (NCBI): domain Eukaryota; kingdom Viridiplantae; phylum Streptophyta; class Magnoliopsida; order Asparagales; family Orchidaceae; genus Phalaenopsis; species Phalaenopsis hybrid cultivar. The sequence continues at coordinate 223,841 of JXCR01131559.1, forward strand.
TGCTTGGGTAAGTTCAATTCATTGTGTTCCTAAGAAAGGAGGGGTGACTGCTGAAGCAAAAGAGAATAATGAATTAATACCTATCAGACAAGTTACTGGGTGAAATATTTGCATTGATTATAGAAAATTAAACACTGCCACTAGGAAAGATCACTTCCTTTTACCATTTTTAGACTAAATAGTGGATAAACTTGCTGGGCACAAATATTTTTGTTTTTTAGATGGATATACCAGCTACCATCAAATTCCTATTGCTCCCGAGGATCAAGAAAAGACAACATTTACTAGTCTTTTTGGAACTTTTGCTTTTCGAAGAATGCCTAATTATGTAATGCACCTGCAACATTCCAAAGATGTATGATGTCCATATTTAGTAAGTTAATTTTGCAACATTTCAGAGATGTATGATGTCTATATTTAGTAAGTTAATTGATGATGGATTGGAATTAGTCCTTTTGGAACTTTTGCTTTTTGAAGAATGTCTTTCGGATTATGTAATGCACCTGCAAAAACTTTTGCTTTTCGAAGAATGCCTTTTGGATTATGTAATGCACCTGCAACATTCCAGAGATACCTTATTTAGTAAGTTAATTGATGATGGATTGGAAGTATTTATGGATGATTTCTCTGTATTTGAAGAATGCCTTTTAGATTATGTAATGCACCTGCAACATTCCAGAGATGTATGATGTCCATATTTTAGTGGTTAATTTATGATGGAATAGAAGTGTTTATGGATGATTTCTCTGTATTTGGAACATCATTTGACCCATGCTTAAATTATCTTGAAAAAGTTTTGGAGTTATGTGAAAGAACAAATTTAGTTCTAAATTGGGAGAAATGTTAATTTATGGTTGCAGGAGGAATTGTGTTAGGGCATAAAATTTTGGAAAATGGTATGGAGGTAGACCCTGCAAAAGTTCAAGTTATATCTAAATTAACACCTCCTACTAATGTAAGAGGGGTTAAAAGTTTTCTTGGACATGTTGGTTTTTACGGCGTTATACTGAAGATTTTTAAAAATTACCAAACCTCTATGCCAACTTTTAGAAAAGGACAAGAAATTTGAGTTTACTGAAGGCTGTTTAAATGCCTTTGAGTTATTAAAGGAAAAATTAATCACAGCCCCTATTGTAGTTTCACCGCTGCTTAAATGCCTTTGAGTTATTAAAGGAAAAATTAATCACAGCCCCTATTATAGTTTCACCGAGTTATTAAAAGAAAAGCTAAACACAACCCCTATAATAGTTTCACCTAATTGGGAGAAACCATTCAAACTGATGTGAGATGCTAGTGATTATGCTATTGGAGCTGTTCTTGGACAAATGTATGATAAGATTTTTAAAGTAAGATGCTATTGATTATGCTATTGGAGCTGTCTTTGGACAAAGGTATGAAAAGATTTTTAAAGTTATATACTTCTAGTAAAACTCTTAATGATGCACAAATTAATTATACTGTTACTAAAAAAGAGTTACTAGCCAATATTAACGATGCTCAAATTAACTACACTGTTACTGAAAAAGAGTTACTGACTATTGTGTATGCTTTTGACAAATTTAGATCTTAATTTAATTAGAGCTAAATGTGTTGTGCATATTAATCACTCTGCTATTAAATATCTGATGCAAAAGAAGGATAGGACTAAATGTGTTGTACACACTGATCACTCTGCTATTAAATATCTGATGCAAAAGAAGGATGAACTAAATGTGTTGTGCACACTGATCACTCTGCTATTAAATATCTGATGTAAAAGAAGGATGCCAAACCAACTTTGTGTTGTGCATACTGATCACTCTGCTATTAAATATCTTATGCAAAAGAAGGATGCTAAACCGGTGACACTGATCACTCTGTTATTAAATATCTGATGCAAAAGAAGGATGCCAAACCAAGGTTAATTAGATGGATGTTTTTGATGTAAGAATTTGATTTTGTGGTTATTGATAGAAAGAGAACTAATAATCAAATTATTGATCATTTGTCGAGATTAGAATATCATGAATTATCTGACACCGACAATGAAATTACGGAAAGTTTCCCTGATGAACAACTCTATAATATTATTGAGTGGAAAATACCATAGTATGCTGATATTGTTAATTATATTGTAAGTGATATTTTGCCACCTATGCTGACATTGCAACAACAAAAAAATTCATTCATGATGCGAAAGCATATTTTTGGAATGAGCCTTATTTATATAAACAATGTAAGTATCTTATTATGAGAAGATGTGTACCTTATGAAGAAACTGAACTAATTATTCAGAAATGTCATGATTCTGAATTTGGAGGACATTTTAGAACTGATAAAACTGCTTATAAAATTTTACAAGCTGGATTCTATTGGCCTACTCTCTTTAGATATGTTTACAGATACAT
>JXCR01131559.1:227047-257739 GCA_002079205.1 Phalaenopsis hybrid cultivar
GTTACTTGGGTTCAAATGGCGGTTTTTGGCGGTTTCTGGGCGGGAATAATCTTTTTAAACTCAAAAATTTGATTCCTAGTTCATATTTTCCCTCAAAAAATGAAGTGGAACTCTACCAATCTCATTCTTATGGCATCCAATTCCCCTGATAATCCCAGAATGCGAGTTTTCAATCAGCAAAAGTTTATTAGTACGGAAGCGCAGCGAATCTTCAACAAGTTACTGACGAAGAAAAGATTGATCAACGAACGAGGATTTGTAAATCGTGGATTGAATAATCCCACGACATATATTGAAGAAATGATAGTGCGGTGAAGATGGGAAGTGTTGTGCTACACTACCGCCCCCGTGGTGGTTCCTGCGGTAAAAGAATTCTATGCAAATTTACACGGAATCAACCAAGGAGTTGTTTATGTGCGAGGAAGATGGATCACTTTCACTCCTGCATGGATCAATGAATTATACATGATAAAAAATGTTTTTGTCTGCCACTATTCCAATTTTGCCCCAACAAGAAACCAGACGAATGAAATCCACCAATATTTAACGGACGAAACTGTCGACTGGGAAACAAGAGAAAATAGGTATGTTAGTTTTTCTGCGACACTCCTAAATCCCATTTCAAAACATTGGCACTTTTTCATTTCTGCAAAACTGTTACCGATAATGAATATCGGTAAAGTTTCTAAAAAAAGTGCCATTTTGAATTACTGCATCCAAATGGGACTGCCGATCAACATTGGATCAATAGTTGTGAAGCTGGTTTTGGGCCTGATTGTTCATGGATCAACTTATGGGCTTGGACACCCCTCCATAATTTTCTCACTTTGCAGTCAATTCCAAGTGTCCTACAAAAATTGGGAAAAGATACTGCTACCTTGGAAGCCTTTGGACCCAACTGAGAGATTCCCAGTTTTTGAAGATGAAAATGACATGGCCATTATAGTAGATCAATCATCTCAAAATTAACTGCCAGTTCAACCCTTAATTCCTGATAAGTCTCTGGTGATCCTGCGCCGAATCATGAAATTGGAAAAGGAGGTATAAAATATCATGATTGCGATTAATAATATCTCTGATTTCTTTGATCATCTAGACTGGAGGATGAAGGAACATTTTGATCACTCTGGACATTTACAAGATAGCTTGATACGACTGATGAGGAGGATAAAGTTAATAGAAGAGGATTCCACTGAAGAGTTTCCATTACGATCCTTCTACAAACTCTTCATTCATGTGCAATCAATGGGTGATCTCAGAGGAGAATCTAGTACCGAGTCTGAAGATTAGTATATTTATATTACTACCTATCTGTTTATCTATGTATTTTGTTTTGAGCTTTGTATTTGCTTTGCTTTAGAATTATGCTTTTAGATCTCCGTATAATTGAGACTAAGTATAGGATATTTTGTTTTCAGAATTTTGAGTGTTGTGGATTGAATGCGACGCTAAATTAATGTATTGAGGTTGACAAAATACCAAACTTAGGTGTGTTATGTAACGGATATTGTACCCCTTGAAATTTATATATAAATGTGATGTTTTATGTTGTGAAAGTCTATATGTGGTAAGTACATCATTTAGTCACTTAAAATTATGTCTATAATGATTAAAAAGATGTCGTTAAGGCTTGAAATTGACTGAAATCATGAAAATCTAGAATTTAGACAAAATCAATAGAGCCCGCCGATGGCGCCCTCACCGCCGCCAACGACGGATTTTTCCCGAGACTTAGGATTTAATTCCAATAGAGCGCGCCGACGGCGCCATCAACCCCGCCGACCGTGAGCTCATGAAAAAACACCTTTAACCGTGATTTTGACCAGTCAACCGCCACTATTCATCATCCCCTTCCTCCTAAAAACGTCATTTTCGAACTAGGGCTTGAAAGATCGTGGATTGGGAGGCGATTTTAAGGCTTTCTGACACCGGATTTGATCATCTCTAGGTAAGAGCTTCACTCCAAACTAAAAATATTTGATTTTCACCATGGATNTAGTTCTCATGGGAAAAACACAAAAAAAAACTCAGAATTCATATATAAAATCAAAGTTATACAAACTACAACAATAAATAAATGTTGACCTCACTTTTGGTTGAGGTTTAGTTTTTTCCTCTTTAGTAGCCTAAGGTATAGCCATAGGACTTTCTTATTAACTATTATTAGAAAACTAGAAAAGACATCCTCACCATTAGAAATTTTACCCTCTTCTCTACTCAACTTGAAGTTCCACATATTGGTTCTAACCTCTAGCACTTAGTAGGTGGGGTCACTATGAGGGAGCTCAAGGAGAGTCCCCTAGGATGTCGGACCTTAGGGTTGACCCTGGGTGTTGGTCTGGAGCTAATTCACTCACTAAACTCATCTACACTCATAATCACTCATAACCCAAAACTTCTAGGCTTTGGTTCCTTGATTCTTTTGGGATACTCATGTAGATGGTCCCCTAAACCTACTAGCCCTAGGGCTATGGTTTGGCATCTTTTTGGGATACTCATGTAGATGGTCCCCTAAACCACTAGCCCTAGGGCTATGGTTTGGCTCCCTTGACTTTTTGGGATACTCATGTAGATGGTCCCCTAAACCTACTAGCCCTAGGGCTATGATTTGGCTAGAACCACTACATAGAGGGCCCAAAATAGGGTTTCCATTGCTTCATGGCTTATTGGTGATGATTGGTACCTCAAAGCCACTATGTAGAGGACCCAAAATCGGATTTTCATTGGTCCATGGCTTGTTGGTGATGGTTGGTACCTCAACTATACCAAAATACTCATCTTGGTCTTTTGCCCCTAAACACCCCTAAATTACCAAAATACCCCTCTTGGGCCCAAAATCCAAAAAATTCCTAGAAAATCTCAATAAATACCAAATATTCCCAATTTCATTTCTCTCAACTGCCACATGACCCAATTTCGCCAATTTGACCATCTTTAACCAAAATCCTCAAATTTGCCTTTAAAGACCCAAATTTCCCCAAATCCAATTCAAATGTCCATCAATTTGATCTCTATGCCCCAATTCCAATACTAAACTCAAATTCACTTTTCATATGACCAAAATAAACCAAATCCAAGCCTAATTGGCCCATGATTTGAGCCCAATTTTGATTCAATTTTGACCATATGACCTAATCTCACTAAATTGAACCCATATCCTATTTAATTGGCCCCAATTAATGTTGAAAAATCTTCATAATATTCTTGTACATCAAAATCAACCAACAATTGGCCTTAGTGAAGTCTCAAATCCATTTGATTTTGGCCTAAATCCAAAATTCCTAAATTTAGCCCCAAATTGATAATTCACCAAATTTCACCCAATTGATTGCCTTAACCCCCAAATTGGCATCCAACTCATGTTGAAAACTCTTCATAGGGTCCATATTGACCATTTAAAATAATCAATTTGGACTTAGCCGAAAGCTAACTCAAGCTAGACCCATGCCTAGCCCAAAATGATCAAATTGATTAAAATCAAAATTCCCTCAAATTGACCCTTCAATTGAACTCAAAACGACTTCCATTCTTCACCAATATTGTTCCTTATGATCATCTACACCAAATGAAATATTTATTTGGGCCAATTGACATGGTTAACCTAGCCCAAACCCAAGTCTTGGTCATTTTCACCCATTTGGACTCATGCACAAAATGTGAGCTAACCACCCTAAAGTTACCAAACTAACTCCATCACAGCCCTTAGTTGGACTTAGTGACCAGTCCAAGCACCATCAAACCACCTAAATCAAGCCATGGACCAAGGGTCCCCCAAATCAAAGGATATTTTTTTCTAAAAATGCATGTGCTTAAGATATCCTTACCAAAATTAGGTATTATTGCAGTAAATTGCTGTGACATATTCCCCTAGGTTCCTTGAGCTCCTAGCCACCTCCCCCTGGCCGGCCAGCCAGCCTAGTGGCCGAAAAAGATCAAAACTGAGAGCCACCCCCATGGCACCTCACCCAAATCAAACCGAGAGGCCAGCTCAGCCAAACCAATTGATGGAGCTCCTCTGTTCTCCACCTAAGCAGCACAATGCACCCAAGCTTATGCCTTGAGAGCCACTCCCATGACCATTTTTATAAAAAATCACCTCCACGGCCATGGGAGGTGTGCTAAAAATTTCCTTGGTGAGGCCTCTCCAAACTTCACACAGAGCTTCCTTAAGATCCCCTCAGTGCATTCCAACCATTTTCCCTCACCAATTCCCATTGCCGGAGCTCAATTTTGAACTTGGAACCTTGTCGGAAACCAGGACAGAACCCAATATACCTCCACAGTCCACCAAACCCAAATTAACTTTACCCACACCTTCACAATAGTGAAAGAAGCCAATGCCCCATAAAATCCCCCTTCCACAGAGCCTCTACCATAGCTCTAGACCAACACCCGAATTTGAGCTTGGTCGAATCCACACATAGGCCTTATACCAAGACCAGGGACTCAATCCCTAGCCTCTTTGGATCATAATGAGCGTGAAAAGACCCTCTAATCAAAGCTTCACTTCTCAGAGCAAAGGTATAAAACCTCACCTCATCCCGAGCCTATTTCAATTCTCCTTTTAATTAGACTTAATTTAATTGCATGATTACCGTATGAATGTGTTCAACTCACTTAGACGAGTCCATAGGACCAAACCCGAGGTGATTTGGTTGAGCTAAGCTGAGATCTTAGGATTTTAGTGTGGACGGTCACAAGATCATTCTATCGAGGATGATGATGGGGAGCCATTTGATCGAGCGTGTATCAAATGGACGGAGGAGATCGAGTCGGATAGCGCTTCAGTGCATAAACAGCGGGCCGAGTCAGCAACTACGTGGACGGCGGCATCCAACTAGAGCGTGCCACGTATGCCTTCGGAGTCGTCGTAGGTTGAGGTGGCACGCACGGTTTAAATAAAAAAATAGGGCCTTTTCTATTTATTTAAATACCCTTAACTTATAAAATCCATAACTTTGTGTAGAAAAATCACAAAAACTTTTTATATTTATTTAAATACCCTTAACTTAGAAAATTCATAACTTTGTGTAGAAAAATCACAAAAATAAATAAAAATACTCACTTGCTCAGTGAACAGAGGGGAATAATGTGGAATAAGTTTTAAGTCCATTTGATGCATTAAATATTTTTAATTAATTAAACACTATTTGGGATCATTTGATTCCCCATGCATATTGATACATTACCTTGGATTAAAATTTTGGCATGTTATAGCCTCTGTCAAGGGAAACCCTCTGATTTTTCAAAAGTCAGAGGAGGTTCTTATACAGAGATCCATATTTTTCAAGATCTTGCACATTATTTCCTTAAAATAATCATGGAAAGTAGCATATTGATTATAAAATTCTAAGAAAATTTTGGAAGGTCCGCTATGACCAGAGAAGCTTTTGGAAATAATTTCATGGGTCAAGTCATTTAGAATACACTTACTTTTTACAAACACTAAATCACTAAAATAATTAATTTTGAAAAATATAAACATTTAAATGACTTGATTTTTGATCTCCACTGTGGTTTATGATCCAGAGAACTCATTATAAAAAGTTCAAAATATTTTGAGTTCATTTGGTAATTTAAGTTGATTTTTAAAGATAAATACCACTTTTGACACCTAAATGATTTTTAAAAAATAAAAATACAACTCAAAAATTTATGAAACTTAGTTTTTGAGTTCTCTGTGATGAGAGATATTTTATAAAAATAAAATAATATTTAGAATAAAAACTTGATTTTAGCCTATTTTAAATATTTAAAATAATTAAAAATTCATAAAAAACACAAATATAATAAAGTTCATGAAAATGTTCTAAATTTCTTCCTAATCACTTAGGAATAATTAGAATATTTTTCCTGATTTTCTCAATAAAGATATTGAATTTCAAAGCTTAAAAATAATTTACCTTGGTCAAGTTAGAAATTTTCTTTGAAAAACCCTATTTTTGCATGAAAATAATTATATAAAATAGATTAAATTCTGCAAAATCACATTTACCCCTCTGATGTCTTAATTGACCCATGAATGAGGTAGAATAAAAATTTCAAAGTCATTTGAATTGAATTTGACAAATTATGAAGTGTTAAAACCTTAGTGGCAAATGTGTAATTTTGAAAATTTAGCCTTAATTAACATTTAGGCTTAAATAAAGGAGGGAAATGAGAAACCTCTGATCTTAATCATTTTATTTAATGTTTGAAACACAAGGGGTTAATTGGTAGAAACCAATCTCACTTTCTTAATCAAGTTAATGAATTTCTAAATTATTAAAATTTGTAAGTTTATTAAAATTAAACGATCTTGGAACTAGGGGTATGACTTTTGAAGTCAATAATTAATCGATCTAATACCCATATTTTGATGTTCAAATAAAATTCAAATTATGAATCATGACCACTTAAAGCTTAACATTTTCAAAATTAATTAAGACACTCATTTAGGTCTTAAGGGCTTAGTGGTGACTTAGGCCAAATCAAAATTGACTAAATGAGGATAAGAGAAATAAACATAGCATAATCAAACATTCTTGAAACACCACTAAGCCTAAATTAAAAATTGGCTAAGTGTTCAGGTTACACCAACTTTCCCTTTAAGGAAATTCACTGACATAATTTTCAAATTAAATGATAAATGATAATTACCCCTTTCTTAAGGATAATTAAGACATCAATCTTCACTGACCATTAGAAGTATTCATAGGATGAACCATTAAGCAACATAATAATTTTAAATGGACTCGAGGTTTTTCACCAGTTGGTGAGAGGGAGGCATGGACCTGCTTCCTCCTCTTAACTTGTTGGATACCTCAGAGGTTTAATATACTTTGACTCAAAAAAATTATCCTTAATTAAACTTTTAAGGTCTCACCAAAATACAACATAGAGTTAGGAAATAGAGAAATCATCCTTAATTAAACTTTTAAGGACTCACCAAAATACTACATAGAGTTAGGAAAACCACAAGAACTTTACTTTTCCTACTCTTCATAAATGCCCTCACATGCATTTTTAANCTATTAAACTTAATATGCTTCGCTCAATGAAATCATCCTTAATTAAACTTCAAAGGACCCGCAAAGATATGACATAGGGTTAGGAAAATTACCAAAATTTATCTTTCCTGCTCTTCATAAACTGCCTTAACATGCATTTTAACTTTCAGGTGGTGGAACAAGAAGACTCGCCAGGTACGCTTTTACAGTTTATAGTACCGTCTTTCTTGCCTTTTTCCTTACATGCTTTATGCTTATGTCATTTCTTTTCATACTTGCATTTATCTACATGTATGAAAATAATATAAACTTGCATGTTAACCAAAACCAAAACTAAAATCAACCAAGATAAAATCCACTGCCACAACATTCAAAATACAAAACAACTCCAAATTTAATCACAAACATCACACAAAACTACAACTTCAACTAAATTAAGACGTCTTTATCGGATGATCAGGAATCCCATAGAGGAGTTAACCTACAGTTGCTAACGAGGCTTCTCACAGTCTAAATGAAATTATGGAACTCATTAAGTTGAGTTTAGTAAGTTCATTTGGACTAAGTGAATCGATAGAAAATAGTGGTGCCGGAACGAGGGAACCATAGGATCCTAACCGATGTCGCTCTAATCAGAAAATTGAGGGAACCGTATGATTCTAACCGGTGTCTCTCTAATCAACTTTAATATGCCCTCATAAAATTTAAAGAACTTCAACTATAGGGCCACCTGATTTGATATTATAACTTGACACACTAGAAAACTCAAACTCGTCGCGGTGAGGAACTTGGAGCTAGCATGTGGGGCAACACGGCCATCTTCAACATCAAAACATGTTTTCCCCAGCTAAACCAATCTTCTTTCCTTAGACTTAAACAACAACGTCATAGGACATCAAGGTTTCTTGCTTATGCAACGTAAATCCTCACCTTATCTTTACACCTTTGCATAGCCCTACTATACAATATAAGCCCTAACTCTTCTTAGGATTCCGAGGTTTTCGTTTGTCATGACCTAAATCCTCATTTCTTTCAGGCTATTGGTGTGATCATTTCACATGAATGTAAGCCCTAACTAATAAAATTTATAGGATGAAATACTTAAATTTTTCTTCTCTAAATTTAAGACAAACATTAGGATAGCTTGGGAAGTCACCGATGTTCGCTTCTGGATACTTGACATCCCCTAGTTCTTCCTCCTTTGGATTCTACAATAAAATGTTCCAAATTTGAACCAATCTCCTTTCACACCTCTACATTCGATCTAATTGAAAAGTCTTATCCTTTAAAACTCCTTGAAGACAATATTTCCTGATTTTTATCGAGAGTCTTCTTAGGTGACTTTGGTCATTTAAGATGTAATTAATATTTCATGATTTTTATCGAGAGTCTTCTTAGGTGACTTTGGTCATTTAAGATGTAATTAACTACTTTCTTGACTTTTATCGAGAGTCTTCTTAAGTGACTTTGGTCATTTAAGATGTAATTAACTATAGGCTAGATTTTTATCGAGAGTCTTCTTAGGTGACTTTGGTCATTTAAGATGTAATTAACTATAGGGGAATTTTTATCGAGAGTCTTCTTAGGTGACTTTGGTCATTTAAGATGTAATTAACTATAGGGGTACCCTTATATGAAGCATGTCCGAACCCAGCTTAATATAAACCCTATTTAATCTTTTATATTAAATACGAGTCTTCTTAAGTGACTTTGGTCATTTAGGATGTAATTAACTATAGGGGCTTTCCCTTATATTTCTTAGGTGACTTTGGTCATTTAAGATGTAATTAACTATATGGGCTTGCCCTTATAGGAAGCCGGTGACTTTGGTCATTTAAGATGTAATTAACTATAGGGGCTTGCCCTTATAGGAAGCATGTTCTATAGTGGCTTGCCCTTATAGGAAGCATGTCCAACCTTTGAAATTCCTTGAAGATAATATTTCTTGATTTTTATCGAGAGTCTTCTTAAGTGACTTGTCCTACTCTTTGAAATTCCTTGAAGATAATTTTTCTTGATTTTTATCGAGAGTCTTCTTAAGTGACTTTAGTCATTTAAGATGTAATTAACTATAGGGGCTTGCCCTTATAAGAAGCATGTCCAAACCCAGCTATTCTTTGAAGATAATATTTCCTGATTTTTATCGAGAGTCTTCTTAGGTGACTTTGGTCATTTAAAAGCGTTGAAGAGTCCTACCCTTTGAAATTCTTTGAAGATAATTTTTCTTGATTTTTATCGAGAGTCTTCTTAGGTGGCTTTGGTCATTTAAGAATATTTCATGATTTTTATCGAGAGTCTTCTTAGGTGACTTTGGTCATTTAAGATGTAATTAACTACTTTCTTGACTTTTATCGAGAGTCTTCTTAAGTGACTTTGGTCATTTAAGATGTAATTAACTATAGGCTAGATTTTTATCGAGAGTCTTCTTAGGTGACTTTGGTCATTTAAGATGTAATTAACTATAGGGGAATTTTTATCGAGAGTCTTCTTAGGTGACTTTGGTCATTTAAGATGTAATTAACTATAGGGGTACCCTTATATGAAGCATGTCCGAACCCAGCTTAATATAAACCCTATTTAATCTTTTATATTAAATACGAGTCTTCTTAAGTGACTTTGGTCATTTAGGATGTAATTAACTATAGGGGCTTTCCCTTATATTTCTTAGGTGACTTTGGTCATTTAAGATGTAATTAACTATATGGGCTTGCCCTTATAGGAAGCCGGTGACTTTGGTCATTTAAGATGTAATTAACTATAGGGGCTTGCCCTTATAGGAAGCATGTTCGAACCCAGTTTAATATAAACCCTATTTAATCATTTATATTAAATAGGGGAACTTGTCGGCAAATACAAAGGTTTCACAGACCAAACGGACATCATACTTTCCTTAGTTTATTTGATCGAGCCTCATCCTCAAGTCGTGTGTTTATCCTTCGGGACAGATACAGGATTTGAGGTACAGTGCTCTTTCATTTAAAATATGAAAAATATGGGCTCAGTTTGATTTCATACTTTTTTTCTTACTTCAACTTCCTTCTAAAGATGGCGATGAGATTTCGATTTCGGTGACCGACAGATTTTTACGGGCAACTCCCCACAAACCCCCAAAATAGCGCCGACAGCTTCTTGCGACTCCGCTGGGGACAAGATTTTCTCTCCACAAATTAGGAAATATTATCCCCACACATCGATAATGTGTCCATGCCCCTCTTGGACCAAATTACCCTTCTTCCGTTGACATATTTTACCCATTTCTGTCTTGGGACGATATGGTCAACTCCTTGAACTTCAGGACTAGCTGTTCAACCATCTTTGAACAGAGGGATTCAGAAGACCATTAAGGACTCTTTAAATTTTTATATGGGGTCGGATCCCCAATAGGTGTGTTGGTGGACTAATTCCACCTGGGCATTTTCTGCCACTAATTGGGTCCCGTACTGGGTCCTAAAATATTTCACATATCCCTTCCAAATTTGATTTGCTATTCTGCAAATTAAACCAAATCGTGTTGTGTTGCGCGCACTTTGAAATTTTCTTATATTAATTAAATTTTACACCTTTTTAAACAAAGACGTTAAAAATACCCATAAATTAAGACCCACCTGGTCTACAGATCAACCTCTATTTTTCAGTGCATGCACTAAAGATTACGAGGTTTTTTGCCATATAGCTAACCATATAACTTTCTGCTTTAAAGCTCGATGAAATGGCCTACCCAAAGCTGACCTTTTTCCGCAACCTGCCAATGGACCGCAGCGCCCGTAACGTCGCTCCCACCATCAAGTTTGGAGCTAGATTTGAAGATCTCGAGGTCATCCTCGGGAAATCCCCATTCATGGTAATGAAGATTGCTGCTCTGGAAATACAAGAACCGTCTACAGAATTCGGTTTGAACTACCTTCAAGACTTCCCTGCCTGCAAAAAGGCTAAAGCTACTGCCGTTGTGACACCCATCAAACCTGTTATCCCCCTTGCTGCTAAGGGGAAAGAAGTGATGATTGTTCAGGATCCGACTAAAGGATTAACTGTCCCACTACCCGTGTTTGAAATCGGATCAAGTTCAAGGACTATACCACTGACCCGAACTCAAAGGAGGAACCGCAATAGAATAGTTGAGAGGGTCATTAAAGCCCAGGCTCTCAAAGAGAAACACGTTGATGAGAAGCCTCATCAAGATGAAGAAGTACCAAAAATTTATCCACTCCTATGAGGGAGTAGATTCCATCCTCTAACAGATACTGATGGATATGAGAGTATCCGGAGGATCGCTGCCGCATTATCGCACTTCATGGATAGAGTGAGGAGAGAAAGAAATTCACTCCTATCACTCGAGTCAGTGCAATTTTTAGAAGGCTTGCTACCAAAGAAGAATGTTCAGTTAGCGAGTTACTTAAACGAGTAGGAGATGCAATTTCCTCTTGCGTGAAGAAAGAAATTCTGAAAGGCGTCAAATCCGTCAGACAATCTCGTAAGACAACTGGAGCCCCACCTACTCCCATTCCCATTTGGCTCTGCTTAGGGAACAGAGTTGGTACTGCAGTGATTACTACTGATCATACTGCCACCAGGACCACAGGCCGTCGACCGGTTAAGTTGAGACTGGGTCCGAAGATCTTACCCGTCTTTCCTGCAATCCCAGAGATAAAGACAAAGCGATTACCTGACACTGTAGCTGGTTTACACCACGGGGAGCATACCATCCCTCGACATACCGATGTTTCTACTAAGACGCCCCGTCCTGAGACACCATCGTCGAAAAGAAGAGGGTATGGGTACCCAAGGTCGCTGCACCGATACACTTCAGTGAGCCTGTAGGGCAGGAAGTAAAACCAATGCCTGAAATATTTGACATCGTCGCGACAATAGTCAGCAAAATGGAGGAACAAGTAGAGGATATCCACCAAGGTCCTCCAGATCTTAAAGCAATCAAGGAATCGATAATTGAAGAAAAAGTTGAGAAACCAGAATCGAGATTTCTGAGTTAGCTCAAGAACACGGAGTTTCCGTCAATAGTGACAATGAGGATTTCGAGATTTCTGAGTTAGATCGAGAGCACGAAGTTTTTGTCGATAGTGAAAATGAAGATTTTTATTACAATGATTACTTGGAGGAGGATTTCATGGATGTCCATGTGATCGAAACCAGAGCTACCATGCATGCGAGACTCAACCTCACATCAAAGAGAACGCCGTAGATGAGCTGCGTAGGGTTATCCTCCTAAGGGATGAGCAAGTCAGTCTACTAGAGAAAAGAATAGAAGAGATGACTGCAGCTATGACCGCCATGGCCACCATTCAGGGGCAATCACAAGCACCAAGATTGGCTTCTCAAGAGATTAATCAGCCAGAAATCATACACATCACAGATGAAAGAAGAGAGGCTACTTCAGCAGACAAAGATGAACAACCAAAGAAAGATTCTCCGTCAGGTGTCATGCCAGAAAAGGAATTTAAGCATATGGTTGAACAAGTGTGGGACGCCTTAGCTCAATCCAAGGGCGGTATATTAATTTTGAAGGGTAGACCTTACCCAAAAGTGTTCGATGTCGTACCTTTCCCCAAGGGTTTTGTGGCCCCAAACTTTAAGATATTTGATGGGACTGGAAATCCCAGACAACACATAGCACATTTTCGAGCCAGTTGTGGCAACACGAGGAATAATGAAGCTCTACTCTGCCAGCAGTTCGTAAGCAGCTTGTCAGGAATTTCTTTAGACTGGTACGCTGACTTGCCCAACGGGTCAGTTAAAACATTTTCTGAGTTGGAACAATTTTTTTGTGAAAAGATTTGTCGGGGCACAACACCACGTTTCTATCGGAGAGCTCATGATGGAGAAGCAAAAGCCCAGCGAAACTTTGGTAGACTATATTTTGAGGTGGAGAAACCTTAGCATGAAATGTGAACCTCAGCTACAAGAACATCAAGCAATTGAGATTCTACTCAAGAGCATTCATGGGCCAGTAGCTTTCATGCTTAAGGGAATCACCATCAAATCCTTCAAGAAGCTACTCAGTAAAGCCAGCAGTCTTCAAGAAGAAATGAAGCACATGGAACCACATGAAAGGCTAAGGAGACCAGAGTGTTCGAAAAGAAATCAGGAGTAGTCGCAACTGTCGACAAAGGAAAGAAACCGATAAAGATATATGCAGAAGAACATCTCCAGTCTTTGTCACAGCACTCTCAGAAACAGAGCAGTCAATCCAACGAACGACCGCCTTAGGAGGGATCACCTCGAACATTGGGTAAAAGAATATCCCTGTTAGAGCGACAGAAAGTTATGTATTCCTTCAAGGATGAAGCCATACCTAAAATATTTAAAATCCCGATGAAGAAACCAGAATTCAAACTACTTGATTCAAAGAAACCCGAAGAGGTGGATAAGAAGAATGAACCAAATTATTGCCCATACCACCGGTTGAGGGCACACTATAGATAAGTGTTTCGTCTTTAAAGACTGGCTCGAGAAGAACCTCAAGGAAGAGAACAATGTTTCGTCTTTAAAGACTGGCTTTAGAAGAACCTCAAGGAAGAGAATATAATAATCCCGAAGGAGAATTTGAGAGAACCTGAAAAAGGTTCCATAAACATGAGTTCAGCTGAGTCAATCTCCTCAATTGATCCGTATGTTGGAGTAGATGGATAGAGTACAAATTGGGATGAACTCAAGAGGGTTCTTAATCAAATATAGGATTCATCAAAGCAAGCTTCAACGAATACCGAAGAAGGATAGAATGAGGTATGGAGCAGATCGTCCAAGAAAATACTGAACAAGCTACAGTCTGCATCAAAACAAGCCTCCATTCAGAGTCTGCAACATATCGAGCCCGAGATGAAGATTTCGCCAGGAGATCCTTCATCGTCAAGGACAAAGAGCAAGAAGAAGAAAAGCGTCACTGCCAGGATTGATAGCACGGGGGGTAGGATAGGGGCTGCCTCTTCTAGATTGGTTGTCTCGGATTTGGGGAAGAAAATCCTCGAACCCTTGACTTTGTGTGATTATCTTTTTGCCCTCCGAGGTCTTATGAATATAATGATTGTGATTTTGGCTACGTTTTAACTGTTTCTGATGATAATATAACTGATTATGACTGATCTAGCTTTGATCCCGATCCCCAAAATGATCCTCAAATCGTACTCGAGTCTGATGAGCTCGTTATCAAGTCCAAAGAAGGCATCAATGATATCGCTTACGACAGCACTGATAACGAAGAGCCAATTCTCAAGCATCATGGTACACTGCTCGCCATCAACTTAGATCTTTCCGACGAAGAGGAAAAGACACTGGAAGATTCAACAATGATATCTCAAAAAGAAGAAATCACAGAAGTCAACTTGAGGAGCGGGAAAGTATTAACACCAAGAACAGCTCCAACAGACAAAGGAAAACATATAATGACTCGAGAAGAGATACCCCCACCTCCACCAGTGGAAGAACCACATGATCAAGATAAAATTGAAGGATCATACAAAGTAGACTACAACGTGCTAGCTCATCTTAGGAAGTTGCCTACCCGACTAAGCATCTACGACACTCTGATCCTGTCAAAGGAGATGAGAGAATCTCTTATTACATATTTGCTTGACCCAGAAATTTGCTTAGCTCAGTTGGCTAGCACATCCTCAGATGAAGTTTGCTCATTGAAAGAATAGTAGGGGGTAACCTTCATAGATGAAGACTTGCTGCTCATTAGCACCGACCACAACCGTCCGCTCTACATCTCCGTCAACATTAACATATTTGTGTTATCTAGAGTATTAGTGGATCCTAGAGAATCTCTTAACTTGATGAGACTACGGACATTGGCCTATTTGGATATTGAAGCTCAAGAACTTACGGTCGATAAGATGATGTTAAGAGGATTCAACCAAAAGGGTGAAAGAGCCCTCGGATCAATTACATTACTTATGAAGGTTGGAGAACTCATGACAACCGCTAAATTTCATATCATTGACGCCGAGACCTCTTTTAACGCTCTATTGGGTCGACAATGGATTCATGAGCACAATATGGTTCCAGCCAAGACCTCTTTTAACGCTCTATTGGGCCGACCATGGATTCATGAGCACAATATGGTTCCATCATCTTTACACCAGTGCATCAAATATCGAAAAGATGGTCAAGAAAATTGCATCAAGGGAGACCTACAACCATTTTCAGTGCATGAAGTTGGTATCCACGAAGATGCTGCCTACTACGCGCCTCCAAAGAAGACTGTCTTCTCGCGCGAGATTTTGACAAATAGAAATGAAGATTCAGAGGAATTCTAAAAAAGACTGTCTTCTCGCGCAAGATTCTGACAAACAAAGATGAAGATTCAGAAGAATCACAAAAAGGAGGCCATACAACTCCGCTTCAACAACCTTCTACCACTCCCTTACAATAAGTTGGTGGAGGTTCTTCTAATTCTTGCACCCTAGGTTGAGGCCGGGGACGCGGACGAGGAAAAATCAATTTAATTGTTGAACGGACTAGGCCAAACATCAACATTGATGATGAAGACAGTTCTGAAGATGAGATAATGATGACAAAACAGAAGAGACCTCAGTACGAGATATCTCTAGAAGATACAGAGAAGAATGAATATGAAACAATGTATGATCGGATAAACCACTATGTGAATACTATGACCCTCATTCACCTCAAAAGGTTGAGAGTTTAGAGGTTAAGGAAGTCCGTAGTGTTGGTTCAAAGCTGATCAAATTTTACCGTGCTTCTACCTCTATTGAGCTTGAAAAACATGTAAATTTGGATGTTGATTCTAATGAATTAGTGGAACTGCCTTTTGGTGGAAAAAACATAGTGTTAGTTCAAAGCTGATCAAATTTTACCGCGCTTCTACCTCTACTGAGCTTGAAAAACATGTAAATTTGGATGTTGATTCTAATTAATTAATGGAAATGCCTTTTGTTTACTTCTCGCCTTGTGTTCAAAAGTTAATTCAACAGGGACACTTACCAAAACAACTATCTTTTGGTTACTTCTCGCCTTGTGTTCAAAAGTTAATTCAACAGGGACACTTACCAAAACACCTTGTGTTCAGAAGTTAATTTAACAAGGACACTTACCAAAACAAATGCCAAAAGATAAATTTCAACTTCTTAAAAAATTATGGGAAGGTCTCGGATTTGGTACAGTTGGACCCGTTAATGATTCTGAATTTTGCATGGTTGTTACTAGTGAGTCAGAAGAGGATTGCTTCAATGTAGAGGATGACTCTACTGATTAACCAATAGAAGATGCTCTACCAGAATTTGAGGATGAAATTAAATCTACTATCGATGAATTGAAAGAGATTAATCTCGGGACTGAAGAACGACCCCGGCCTACATTTATAAGTTCTCTACTTGATGACGAAGAATCTGCAAAATTGGTCAAACTATTAACATAATCAAAGATTGCTTTGCATGGAACTACGATGAAAAGCTAGGAATGTCAGCAGAGATTGTAGTCCATAAACTTGGGGTGCACAATAATATAATCCCAGTAAAACTGCCTCCAGAAGAATGCGCCTTGAAATAGAACAACAAGTCATCGTCGAGGTGAAGAAGTTGATAGATGCAAACTTTATGAAAGAGGAGCAGTACCCCACGTGGTTGGCCAATATTGTACCTGTTAAGAAGAAAAATGGACAGATCTGCCTTTGTGTCGACTTTAGAGATTTGAACAAAGCATTTCCAAAAGACGAGTTTCTACTACCTATACCAGAGATGATGGTGGATATCGCTTCAACACATGAAATTTTCTCCTTAATGGATGGATCATCGGGATACAACCAAATCAAGATGGCTCCCAAAGATGCAACACTTACAGCCTTCAGAACACCAGTTGAAATTTTCTGCTACATAGTGATGTCGTTCGGCTTAAAGAACGTCGGAGCAACATATCAACGTGTAATGACAAAGATTTTTGACGACCTCATTCACAACCAAGTAGAATGCTACGTGGATGATTTGTTCATCAAAAGTAAATGGAAAATAGACCATTTGTATAATTTGAGGATCGTGTTTGAATGGTTACGACGATATGACCTTAAAATGAATCCCTTAAAGTTCGCCTTTAGCATTACCTCCGGGAAATTTCTAGGATTTGAGGATCGACCCGGATAAGATTAAAACTATCTTAGAAATCCCTCCCCTTACAACCTTGAAACAGCTACGTTCCTTCTAGGGGAGGTTGGCATATCTGAGACGCTTTATTTCTAATCTCTCAGGTATGTGTCAACCTTTCTTGGCATTAATTAAAAAAGGACGACAAATTTATTTGGGAAGAGAAATGTCAGCGGCCTTTGATGACATTAAACAATATTTAATGACACCTCCTGTTTTGGCAGCCCTTATCCCAGGAAAACCGTTGATACTTTATACCGCGCTTTGGTTGACTCTCTCGGAGCCCTCTTAGCCCAAGTCAATGATGAGGGTAAAGAAAATTCACTCTACTACTTGAGTCTTCGTCTAATACCGACGGAGATAAGGTATCAATCTATTGAGAAGCATTATCTGGTGTTAATTTTTGCCGCCCAAAAGCTTAGACATTACATGCTTTCTCATAAGATTACCCTAATCTCGCCGCTCAAAAGCTTAGACATTACATGCTTTCTCATAAGATTACCCTAATCTCGAAAGTTAATCCATTGAAATATCTGATGACCCGACCAACACTCTCCAGACGTTTAGCAAGATGGTCAATGATCTTATTGCAATTTGACATAACTTTTGTGTCCCTTCATGCTATCAAGGGACAAATACTAGTAGATTTTCTCGCTGCACACCCACTGCCAGCTGGGTCCTCTCTCAACGACGAGTTACCAAACGAGTAAAAACTACAAATGGAATTTTCTAGTGTGCAGCACTGGGAAATGTACTTCGATGGTGCTTCATCAGCCAGAAAAGACAAAGGAACAGACACAGTTATACCAGGAAAAACATGGATTGGTTTGATCTTTATTACTCTAGATAAGGGTATGTTGAGGTTCTCATACCACCTGATAGAGTCGTGCACCAACAATGAAGCAGAATATGAAGCTTTAATTACCGGATTGGAATTTACAATCTCAATGGATATAACAAACATTGTCATTTATGTCAACTCTCAACTTGTCATCCAGCAAGTCGCCGGACAATATAGAATTCTGAAACCAAGATTAACAGAATACCATCAGTACACAATGAAGCTTCTGGAGCAGATTCCCGAGGTGACTTTCTACCTGATTCCTTGGGGAGATAATGTCCATGTCTACGCTCTAGAAAAACTCGCTAAGGAAATGGCGTGTCCCCCAGAGGATTCCATCAAAGTCACGGTGCAAGGAAGATGAGTCTTGTCTTAAAATAACTTCTAAACTCTACGCAAGCTTGGAAAAGAAGAAATAATAAATACAGTTGCAGACATCAACAAAGATTAATGCAAGCCATTAATAGAATATTTACATGCTGGAAAGCTACCAGAAAACAAGTCTGAGGCGCACCACATCACAAGAAAGTCCACGTCTTACGCCCTGGTGGGAAACGTTCTCTACAGAAGATCATTCGACCAGATGTGGCTACTGTGTTTGAGCAGAGCCGAAGCACAGAATATTGTCAAAGAAGTACATGCCAGATTGTGTGGTGCTCATCAGTCAGGGCCGAAAATGAAAATGAAGATCAAAAGACTCGGGTATTATTGGCCAGCAATGATGTCTGATTGCATGGATACAGCCAGAAGATGTCACCAATGCCAAGTGCATGGGGTGATCTTACACCAACCTCCGAATGTGCTACACCCAACTGTTGCCTCGTGGCCATTCGATGCAGAAGATGTCACCAATGCCAGGTGCATGGGGTGGTCTTACACCAGCCTCCGAATGTGTTACTCAGAAGATGTCACCAATGCCAAGTGCATGGGGTGGTCTTACACCAGCCTCCGAATGTGCTACACCCGACTATTGTCTCATGGCCATTCGAGTGTTGGGGCACGGCCATAGTAGGTCTGATAGACCCACCATCTTCTAGAGGACAAGGTTTATACTTGCCGCTACAGATTACTTCTCCAAATGGGCAGAGGCAGTACCGTTACGTGAGGTTAAGGCACAGCACATCTTTCAATTTTTTAAAAGCCAAATTGTCTACCGTTTCGGAGTACCGTAAAGAATAATCTCTGACAATGAGACAGCTTTCAAAAGTACAAAGATCAATAATTTCGTCAGAAGACATGGGATAGATTGGAGATACTCTACAATTTATTATCCCAGAGCAAATGGTCTGGTTGTGACTTTCAACAAGACACTGGTACATATTTTAAAGAAGACATTGGATGAAAATAAAAGGGATTGGCACAACGAACTACTAGAAGCCTTGTGGGCCTATCGGACGAATTTCAGGACTCCCACTCAATATACACCCTATATGCTCGTGTACGGAGCTGAGGTCGTGCTACCACTAGAAATTCAGACACCATCTCTTAGAGTCGTCGTTGCCAACCAACTCACAACGGAAGAAAGTGCAAAACTCGGACTTGAAGAACTGGAGAGTCTCGAGGGAAAATGGCTAGAAGCACAACAATATTTGGAGCTCTACCAGGCAAAGATGGTACAAACCCATGACAAATTGGTCCGCCCAAGGACATTCAAAGTTGGTGACCTCGTGCTTGTGCTAAAAAAACCTATTCTTGCATGCCGCAAAATAGGTGGAAAATTTAAGCCAACTTGGGAGGGACAATTTGTCGTTGAGAAGATCTATACAGGAGGAGCCTACCAGTTACTGGACTTCCGGGGCGAAAGGCCCATGTTACCAATAAACGAACGATACTTGAAAACCTATTACGCAAACTGATGCTGCTCAATTTCGCTTGCCTCTGCTTTATTTGAAACTTTGAAACATTGATTATTTTAGGATTATCTATGTGGTCAAATGTCTATGACAGTTTCTAAATTTTGTAATTAACCTCATTATAATGAAAATTTTGAGAAAAAGATTTTTGAACTTCACACATTCTCTTTTCTTCTTTTGAATTTAAATACCCTACTAAATTAAACGAAACTCACACATAAAATGAATAATCCTCTTCACCAAAATAAACTAAATTTCACTTTAATTAATACTTTATTTTGTTTTTGTTCATGCCAAGCTTCGGTCTACTGATGTTATTCCTGTCGTATGCTAAAAAATGTCAGGACAGAGGCTGATCTTTGCCTTCCAGGACAGCTGGAACCTCGCGCTGTATGAAGAGATGGCGCCGCAAGGAGGTGTCAAAGATTTTAATGTGGATTTCAACCAAGTTGATATGGACTACGAGGGTCCTCTAATGGATGTAGTCAGCAGTAAAGAAAAAGAGGGATTGCCTTCACTATTGAGGGTAACCACTCAAGACAATGTGTCACGCAAAGGTAAAAACGTGATAGAGGAACAAGATCCGATGGAGGAGCCCAGCTGTCTGCCCTCCATGGTAGCTACTCCAGCAAGGGACCTGGTAGCCGCCTGTAATGAATGATTACTAAATACTCCGCTCCACAGGAAGCAGCGCAGAAATGCAAGTCGAAAGAAACAGAGAGCCTTCCTGCGACAGGAATGCAAACGCCAGAGAGACGTGAACAATTTTCTTAACCCCATTCCTGAGCGACATATTTACGACCCAGATCTGAGAGAAACTTCTGCCAGCCTGCCCACTACAGATGAAGAGTCAAGATTTGTGATAGAACCAGATGCGCTCTCAGTTCCAGATATCTTATGCAAGGGTTACCCAACATGCAACGTTGAGGTACCAGCCGGGACATCAGTCACGGGCGCATTTGTAGAATGCCCGGATTGCAACGTTTTGTATCTACAGCGTTTCAGTACATTAGAAGAATACACTTCAGGCACCAACGAGTCTCAGACTCCAGACTTCGCGACAAATGAACCATATGTCCCACTAGGGATGGATCAACATGCACCATGGAGCCCTGGGTCATACATCCCACTAGAGGCCGAGTCTCATATCCCATATCGACCAACACCAGTTTAGGTTCCCGCCGATGGTCGAAGGAAGGAATGCCCGCAACAGCTGCCAACCCCTGGTATGGTAGAATACTACAATATAAGCAGAATAAATAAAAGAGAATTTGAGTTCTATGAAGAGGTTCAGGGAAAGTTCGTCAACATATTGGAAGGCTTGGAGCTATACACCAGGGTTTTCTATGAGACTGATGAAAAGAGTACTCTGGACTGCATCTTTGATTTAAGAGACAGAGGCCGAGCGGGCCTTCTCATGGAGAGGACATATTCCAAGCCGAAGAAAGGGATGAGGGGAAAGGGAAGAAGCACCATCCAATGCGGCTGTTGCTACAACTCCATGAACGACAGACATGGGAATCCGCTTGGGATCTTCAGATACAACCAAGTGGACCTGTTGCCACCAATGATAAAATGGATGATCAAGAGAATGGTCAAGTGGAATATTCTACCTGCTACTTTCATTCCCAACAGTTGCATCATTAACATTTATGAAGAAGGTGATTGCATTCCCCCACACATTGATCATCATGATTTTGTGAGGCTTTTCTACACGGTCTCGTTCATGAGTAAAAGCAATATTCTATTTAGAAAAGAAATTGATATAGTCGGCCCTGGCAAATTCAGAGGAGCTGTGGAGATTCCTCTTCCAGTTGGTTCAGTACTTGTCCTGAAGGGCAATGGGGCAGACATTGCCAAGCACTGCATTCCAGGAGTGCAACACCGTAGGGTGTCTGTAATCTTCCACATAATGGACAACAGTAAAATATCGTACAGATTTCAGCAGGACCAAGAATTGGAGGAATTATTTCCATATGAGCTATGAGAAGGTTGTACCTCTAAGTACATGCAAAATGAACTCTTATTCTGGAGCATGACTTAGAAGGTCTGCTTGATCAAGAGCTCAACATACCTAGTACAGAGGGTTCACTTTCTTTCTTTCAACAACATGAAAAGTACCTGATTTTATTCAGTCTACGATGTACTCATAGCATGAGATGATTCTCAATGTATTTCGACATGGATTACATAATGTACCGTTTGAGGCATTAGCCTATGTCTGATTTATGACATCCCTTTTTGGAGCAAATTAATGGAAATTTCTCTCAAATTGTGTCTTTTTGTCAGTTGCCTTTTTGTGCGATGGATGAAAGCCCCGAACCATGCGATGGTTCAGAATTTTAATGAACAAAGAACGAAATAACAAATCTTTAATAATAAATAAAACATAAATGAAAAATAATCACAAATGAGTAAATAACAAAACAAATTTCTTTTGAAAATCAACTAATTAAAATTAAAACTTTAAAAACATATTTTGAAAAATTAAATGTGATAAAAACAAGAAAATAAAACAGACCTGTTGAGTGGATTCTTCCATTTTCGGAATTTCCTACTCTTTGTGCGCGCAGCACAACTATCGTTATCTACACTAACTCTCTGCACATCCCCGCAGAATTTCACATTCTGCACAAAAACTCACAAAACTCTACAATTCTTCTACAAAATCAACATTTTCACATGATACACTTTTGCAAATTCAACACCTCAAGCCCTTTATAAATTTTAATTCTTACATCTTTGAATCAATATCTAAATTATGATTCTTATCTTTCAAGGTCGGTACTTAAATCCCGACTATCAAATCTTCGAATTGATACTTACATTTCAATTCTCACATTTCGATGTCGATACCTAAATTTTGACTCTCTCCTTGGAATTGATACCCACATTTCAATTCTCTTATCTTCAAATTGATACTTACATTTCAATTCTCACATTTCGAGGTCGATACCTAAATTTTGACTCTCTCCTTGAAATTGATACCTACATTTCAATTCTCTCATCTTTGAATTGATACTTACATTTCAATTCCCACATTTCGATGTTGATACCTAAATTTTGACCCTCTCCTTGGAATTGATACCTACATTTCAATTCTCTCATCTTCGAATTGATACTTACATTTCAATTCTCACATTTCAAGGTTGAAACCTAAATTTTGACCCTCTCCTTGGAATTGATACATACATTTCAATTCTCTCATCTTCGAATTGATAATTACATTTCAATTCTCACATTTCAAGGTCGATACCTAAATTTTGATTCTCTCTCCTTGGAATTGATACCTACATTTCAATTCTCTCATCTTCGAATTGATACTTACATTTCAATTCTCATTTCCGAATCAGTCCTACATTTTTTATTCGTTACATTTGAGGTCAGACTTTACATTCCGACACTCACTTTTGAGAATTGATATACATTTCAATTCTCAGTCATGTATTTCTGATTCGTTATATTTAAGGTCAGTCCTTACATTCCGACACTCTCTTTTGAGAATTGATATACATTTCAATTCTCATTTTCACATTTATGATTCATTATATTTGAGGTCGGTCCTTACATTCCGACACTCTCTTTTGAGAATTGGCATACATTTTAATTCTCACTTTCACATTTCTGATTCATTACATTTGAGGTCGGTCCTTACATTCTGACACTCTCTTTTGAGAATTTTATTTCTGATTCATTACATTTGAGGTCGGTCCTTACAGTCCGACATTCTCTTTTGAGAATTGAATACATTTAAATTCTCAGTCCTACATTTATGATTCATTACATTCGAGGTCTATCCTTACATTCCGACAGTCTCTTTTGAGAATTAATATACATTTCAATTCTCATTTTCATATTTCTGATTCATTACATTTGAGGTCGATCCTTATATTCTGACACTCTCTTTTGAGAATTGGCATACATTTCAATTCTCTATCCTACATTTCTGATTCATTACATTCGAGATCAGTCCTTACATCCTGACTCTGTCTCTCTTTTTGAATTGATATCTAAATTTCAATTCCCACCTCAGGGTCAACACTTGCATACTGATTCCCATCCTCTAGAACATTCTAAAATTTCATAACTCAAAGTCCACTCTCCAATCCCCAGCAAGAGCCCCCACTTCTTGACTTAATCAAACACTCACCTGCTAATTCCCCAGCAAAAACAAATCACATACACAACCCTACACATATTTTCGAGTATGTTGACTTAGGAGTTTGTATTGGTTTTTTTTTATCTCGTCGATCAACGCCAATACGCGTGGTGTGCCTACCCAGCACACCACACCTATTGGGGGTCCATTTGTTGACCTTACTTTTGGTTGAGTTTTAGTTTTTTCTTCTTTACAATGCTAAGGTCTAGCCATAGGACTTTCTTATTGACTATTCTTAGAAAACTAGAAAAGGCACCCTCACCATTAGAAATTCTACCCTCTTCTCTACTCAACTTGAAGTTCCACATATTGGTTCTAACCTCTAGCACTTAGTAGGTTGGCTCACTATGAGGGAGCTCAAGGAGAGTCCCCTTAGAACTGCCTGACCTTAGGGATGACCCTGGGTGTTGGTCTGGAGCTAATTCACTCACTACACTCATCTACACTCATAATCACTCACAACCCATAACTTCTAGGCTTTGGTCCCTTGATTCTTTTGGGATACTCATGTAGATGGTCCCCTAAACCTACTAGCCCTACGGCTATGGTTTGGCTAAAACCATTATGTAGAGGACCCAAAATGGGGTTTCCATTGGTCCATGGCTTGTTGGTGATGGTTGGTACCACCAAAAATACCCATCTTGGCTTTTTACCCCTAAAACACCCCCTAATTACCAAAATGCCCCTCTTGGGCTCAAAATCCCAAACCCATCTCGGCCTTTTACCCCTAAAACACCCCCAAATTACCAAAATACCCCTCCATAGCTCGACATCTTGGCCTTTTACCCCTAAAACACCCCCTAATTACCAAAATTCCCCTCTTTGGCCCAACATCTTGGCCTTTTGTCCCTAACCACCCCTAAATTACCAAAATACCCCTCTTGGGCCCAAAATCTCAAAAATTCAAAAAATTCCTAAAAAATCTCAATAAATCCCAAATATTCCCAATTTCATTTCTCTCAACTACCACATGACCCAATTTGGCCAATTTGACCATCTTTAATCAAAATCCTCAAATTGCCATTTAAGGGTCCAAATTTCCCCAAATTCAACTCAAATGTCCATCAATTTGATCTCAATTAACCAGATATAAATTCCCCCAAATTCAACCCAAATGTCCATCAATTTGATCTCAATTGGCCCCAATTTCAATCCTAAACTCAAATTAACTTTTGATATGACAAAACTAAACCAAATCCAAGCCTAATTGGCCCATGATTTGAGCCCAATTTTGATTTAGGTCAAAACCCAATTTTGACCATATGACCTAATCTCACCAAATTGAACCCATATCCTAGTTAATTGGCCCCAATTAATGTTTAAAAATCTTCATAACATTCTTGTAAATCAAAATCAACCAACAATTGGCCTTGGTGAAGTCTCAAATCCATTTGATTTTGGCCTAAATCCAAAATTCCCAAATTTAGCCCCAAATTGGCTAAGTCACCAAATTTCACCCAATTGATTGCCTTAACCCCAAAATTGGCATCCAATTCATGTCGAAAACTCTTCATAAGGTCCCTATTGACCATTTACAATAATCAATTTGGACTTAGCCCAAAGCTAACCAAAGCTAGACTCAAGCCTAGCCCAAAATGACCAAATTGATTAAAATCAAAATTCCCTCAAATTGACCCTTCAATTGAACTCAAAGCCACTTCCATCTTCACCAATATTGTTCCTTATGATCATCTACACCAAATGAAACATTTATTTGGGCCAATTGACATGGTTAACCTAGCCCAAACCCAAGACTTGGTCATTTGCACCCATTTGGTGTAACCACCCTAAAGTCACCAAATTAACTCCATCATAGTCATTAGTTGGACTTAGTGACCAGTCCAAACACCATAAAACCACTTAAATCAAGCCATGGACCAAAGGTCCCCCAAATCAAGGGATATTATTTCCAAAAATGCATGTGCTTAAGATATCCTTACCAAAATTAGGTATTATTGCACTAAATTATTGTGACATAATCCATTGGGTTCCCTAAGCTCCTAGCCACCTCCCCCTGGCCGGCCAGCTAGCCTAGTGGCCGGAAAAACTCAAAACCGAGAGCCACCCCTAGAGCACCTCACTTAAATCAAACCTAGAGGCCAGCTCAGCCAAACCAATTGATGGAGCTCCTCTGCCCTCCACCTAGCACCACAATGCACCCAAGCTTATGCCCTGAGAGCCACTCCCATGGCCATTTTTATAAAAAACGGACCATGAGAGGTGTGCTAAAATTTTCCTAGAGAGGCCTCTCCAAACTTCACACAGAGCTTCCTTAAGATCCCCTACCATGTATCAAATAAATGGAGGAGATCGAGTCAGATAGCACTTCAATGCATAAACAGTGAGCCGAGTCAGCAGCTATGTGGACGGCGACGTCCAACCAAAGCGCGCCACACATGCCTTCGGAGCCGTCGTAGGTTGAGGTGGCACGCGCAATTTAAATAGAAAAATAGGGTTTTTTCTATTTATTTAAATACCTCTAACTTAGAAAATCCATAACTTTGTGTAGAAAAATTACAAAAATAAAATAAAAATACCCTCTTGAAAATACATAACTTTGTGTAGAAAAATCACAAAAATAAAATAAAAATACCCTCTTGCTCAGCTTCTATTTATTTAAATACCCCCAAACTTATAAAATCCATAAATTTGTGTAGAAAAATCACAAAAATAAAATAAAAATACCCTCTTGCTCAGTGAACAGGGGGAATAATGTGGAATAAACTTTAAGTCCATTTGATGCATTAAATATTTTTAATTAATTAAACACTGTTTAGGATCATTTGATTTCATATGCATATTGATACATTACCTTGGCTTAAAATTTTGGCATGTTATAGCCTCTGTCAAGAGAAACATTCACTGATTTTTCCAAAGTCACAGAAGGTTCCTATATAGAGATCCATATTTTTCAAGATCTTGCACATTATTTCCTTAAAATAATCATGAAAATTAGCATATTGATTAGAAAATTCTAAGTAAGTTATTCCACATTATTTCTTTAAAATAATCATGGAAATTTAGCATATTGATTAGAAAATCCTAAAAAAATTTTGAAGGTCTACCATGACCAGAGAAACCTTTGAAAATAATTTCATGGGTCAAGTCAATTAAAACGCAAGGTCTACCATGACCAGAGAAACCTTTGAAAATAATTTCATGGGTCAGGTCATTTAAAACATCCTTAAATTTTCCAAATACTAAATCACTTATGACCAGAGAAGCTTTTGGAAATAATTTCATGGGTCAAGTTATTTAGAATACACTTAATTTTTACAAACACTAAATCACTAAAAAATTTAATTTTGGAAAATATAAACATTTAAATGACTTGATTTTTGATCTCCACTGTGGTTTATGATCCAGAGAACTCATTATAAAAAGTTTAAAACATTTTGAGTTCATTTGGTAACTCAAATTGATTTTTAAAGATAAATACCACTTTTGACACCTAAATGATTTTTAAAAAATCAAAATACAACTCAAAAAATTATGAAACTTAGTTTTTTGAGTTCTCTGTGATTAGGGATATTTTATTAAAACAGAAAAAAAAATATTTAGAATAAAAATTTGATTTTTAGCCTTTTTTAAATATTTAAAATAATTAAAAAATTCATAAGAAAACATAAAAATAATAAAATTCATGGAAATGTTCTAAATTGCTTCCTAATCACTTAGAAATAATTAGAATATTTTTTTTATTTTCTAAATAAAGATATTGAATTTCAAAGCTTAAAAATAATTTTGAAAGGCTAAAAATGAGTTTTCACTAAAATAATTCCAATAAATCAAAGAAAATGAAAATAAAAAATATAAAATTTGCTCCTTTGGGTTCTCTAACCTCAAAGAGATTTTTCAAAAATACAAAATTTAATTTTCATCATTTAAAATATTTATTTTTATTAAATAACCCAGAAATTAAAATAATTCTGATAAATCAGAGAGAATTCAAAAATTCATGAAATTTAGTCCAAAGACTTCTCTGGTATAGGTCTACCTTCAGTAAAAATTTCAAAGGATTAGAATTTAGCTTGATCAAGTTAGGAATTTTCCTTGAAAAATTCTATTTTTTCATGAAAATAATTATATAAAATAAATAAAATTCTGAAAAATCACATTTTCTCCTCTTATGTCCTAATTGACCCATGAATAAGGTAGGAGAAAAATTTCAAAGTCATTTGAATTGAATTTGACAAATTATGAAGTGTTAGAACCTTAGGGGCAAATGTGTAATTTTGAAAATTTAGCCTTAATTAACATTTAGGCTTAAGTAAAGGAGGGAAATGGGCAACCTCTGATCTTAATCAATTTATTTGAAGTTTGAAACACAAGGGGTTAATTGGTAGAAACTAATCTCACTTTCTTAATTAAGTTAATGAATTTCTAAATTACTAAAATTTGGAAGTTTATTAAAATTAAACGATCTTGGACTTAGCGGTATGACTTTTGAAATCAATAATTAATCGATCTAATACCCTTATTTTGATGTTCAAATAAAATTCAAATTATGAATCATGACCACTTAAAGCTTAACATTTTCAAAATTAATTAAGACACTCATTTAGGTCTTAAGGGCTTAGTGGTGACTTAGGTCAAGTCAAAATTGACTAAATGAGGATGAGAGAAATAAACATAATATAATCAAACATTCTTGAAATACCACTAAGCCTAAATTAAAAATTAGCTAAGTGCTCAGGTTACACCAACTTGCCCTTTAAGGAAATTCACTCACATAATTTTCAAATTAAATAATAAATGATAATTACCCATTTCTTAGAGATAATTAAGACATCAATGTTCACTGAGCATTAGTGTATTCACAGGATGAAATTAAGCAACATAATAAGTTTAAATGGACTCGAGGCTTTTCACCAATTAAGGATATTTACAGGATGAACCATTAAGTAACATAATAAGTTTAAATGGACTCGAGGCTTTTCACCATGTGAGAGGGAGGCATGGACCTGCTTCCCCCTCCTAACTTGTTAGATACCTCAGAGGCCTATTAAACTTAGGGAGGCATGGACCTGCTTCCTCCTCTCAACTTGTTGGATACCTCAGAGGTCTATTAAAGGTAATATACTTTGCTTAATGAAATCATCCTTAATTAAACTTTTAAGGACTCACCAAAATACAACATAGAGTTAGAAAAACCACCAGAACTTTACTTTTCCTGCTCTTCATAAATGTCGTCACATGCATTTTTAAGTTTCAGGTGGTGGAACGAGAAGACTCGTCAGGTACGCTTTTATAGTTTATGGTACCGTCTTTTTTTGCCTTTTTCCTTACATGATTTATGCTTACGTTATTCTTTTCATACTTGCATTTACCTACATGTATGAAAATAATATAAACTTGCATGTTAACCAAGACAAAAACTAAAATCAACCAAGATAAAATTCACTGCCACAACATTCAAAATATAAAACAACTCAAAATTTAATCACAAACATCACACAAAACTACAACTTCAACTAAATTAAGACGTCTCTATCGGATGATCAGGAATCCCTTGGAGGAAGTAACCTATGGTTGCTAACGAGGCTTCCCACGATCTAAATAAAATTATGGGACTCATTAAGTTGAGGTTAGTAAGTTCATTTGGACTAAGTGAATCCAATAGAAAATAGTGGTGCTGGAACGAGGGAACCGTGGGATCCTAACCGGTGTCGCTCTAATCAACTTTAATATGCCCTCATAAAATTTAAAGAACTTCAACCATAAGGCCACCTGATTTGACATTATAACTTGACACACTAGAAAACTCAAACTCGTCGCGGTGAGGAACTTGGAGCTAGCATGGTGGGCAGCACAACCATCTTCAACAACAAAACCTGTCTTCCCCAACTAAGCCAATCTTCCTTCCTTAGACTTAAANGTCCACTCTTACAATCTCTCGAAGAATTCCTCTCAATTTTTACACTCTAGCAAACACTAATGGAACCTTTCTAACCTCCAGGAACTCTAGAGTCTTTCAATTTTTGGCCAAAATGTTCTTTTAAAGTTGTGGATGAGCTTTTCCAAGAGTTTCCTAAGCATCCCTTCAAAATTTGTCCTTATCCAAAGCTTGATTGGTCATAACCGCGGAGCTCGCCGTCGGCGGCCTCGAGGGCGCCATCGGTGGACCTACTTAATGAATTAATTCTGGAGTCTCGGGAAAATCTCACCGTCGGCGGGGTCGATGGCTCCGACACGTCGGTACCCTAGTTCAATTCTTTACATTTTGGTCATTTTTGCTCCAAATTCGCTCCTTTTTGCATATTTTTGCTCCAATGACCCTAATTCATCATNACCATCTTCAACAACAAAACCTGTCTTCCCCAACTAAGCCAATTTTCCTTCCTTAGATTTAAACAACAAATTCATAAGACAACGAGGTTGCTTGCTCATGCAACATAAATCCTCACCTTATCTTTAGGCGTTTGCATAGACCTGCTATACAATATAAGCCCTAACTTGTCTTAGGATTTCGAGATTATCGTTTGTCACGACATAAATCCTCATATCTTCCAAGCTTTTAATGTGATCATTTCACACGAATGTAAGCTCTAACTAATAAAATTTGCAGGATGAAACACTTAAATTTTTCTCCTCTAAATTTAAGCCAAACATTAGGATAGCTTGGGAAGTCACCGAGGTTCGCCTCTGGATTCCTGACATCCTCTAGTTCTTCCTCCTTTGGATTCTACAATAAAATGTTCCAAATTTGAACCAATCTCCTTTCACACCTCTACATCCGAT